>CM031950.1:17549015-17639015 GCA_018749465.1 Paracanthobrama guichenoti
CTCACATCAGGAATGAACTCTAGTGTCCTGCACACGCTAGTGAACATTATAGATTTTTGCTTTGAATGGATATGTTACAACTATAATATTTTGGTAACACTTTATTTTACAGTGTTCTCGTTACATGTACTAACAGTAAATTATGCATAATTATATGTAGCTGACCCAAACCAAACCCTAACCCTAGAGTAAGAACATGTAGTTCATTCATATTACTGAGTATTTAAATATAGAATTACACTGTAACAATAACCTTACAATAAAGTGGAACCAATAGTTTTTTCCTTTTCAATTTTTTTTTACATTTTAGATAGATAATTAAATAATATAACTATATATATAGCATTATACAATTTTTTATATAATTATATATAATATTTAGTTTCTTTAAAGAAAAATGTTTTTTTCAATTAACGATTTTTATTATTTTAGATTGATAGATATATAATATAATATATAACATACTTTTATATATAATTATAAAATCTAATAATATATAATATATATATAGATATAAAGAATATACAGTATGTATGTTTAAAATTCTAAAATAATAAATATATTATCTAAAATATTATCTAAATATATATATATATATATGTGTGTGTGTGTGTGTGTGTGTGTGTGTGTGTGTGTGTGTGTGTGTGTGTGTGTGTGTGTGTGTGTGTGTGTGTGTGTGTGTGTGTGTGTGTGTGTGTGTGTGTGTGTGTGTGTGTGTGTGTGTGTGCCCCTGGAGCTCAACAGCAGCGCTGCGTCTCACGGGTTTCTCTGTGCCATAGCCAACAACACACGTGTGGGTCAAAATTATCCATTTTTCTTTTATGCCAAACATCATTAGGATATTAAGATCATGTTCATGAAGATATTTAGTAAATGTCCTACCGTAAATATATCATAACTGTATTATTAGTAGTAATATGCAATGCTAAGGACTTCATCTGGACAACTTTAAAGGAGATTTCCTCAATATTTAGAGTTTTTTTTGCACCCTCAGATTTTCAAATATTGTCCTCACAAACCACACATCAGTGAGAGATTATTTATGCAGCTTTCAGATGATCTATACATCTCAGTTTCATAAAATTGACCCTTATGACTGGTTTTGTGGTCCAGGGTCACATATATTAGAAACAGACATACTGTATATTCTTTTTAATATTTCTTTTCTTTTTTAATCATGATTTTGTCTCATAAACAGACTGTCAGAACTGCTCATAATTCTTTTATAATGTCACAAAACAGCATTTTAAAATGAAAGTTTACTTTGCACAGCTCTTCTTCCTCGTTTGCGTCAGTATTTCTGATGATAATGAGCATCCGCTCGTCTGATTGTTTCTGGTTGCCGTGGCGACAGCTGCAGATATTGATCGATGGCCCAAACTGTTCTCGCCCCAGTGTTGATGAGGGTCACGCTGCCATGGTAACGCATCGGGACATCCCATGATCTCTGTGCTCTGTGTTTCAGACCGTATCAGTGCGGACACTGCTCTCAGTCCTTCTCCCAGCCGTCGGAGCTGCGCAATCACGTGGTCACACACTCCAGCGACCGGCCCTTCAAGTGCGGCTACTGCGGCCGAGCGTTCGCCGGCGCCACCACCCTCAACAACCACATCCGCACACACACGGGGGAGAAGCCTTTCAAGTAAGTAACAGTGAGTACCATCGATTCCTAGAACCTGCTTCTGCACTTCACACTGACTGTCCACTGCGTTCTGACTCAACGATCATTCGTCTGGATTCAGTTTCAGAAGAACATTACCATGTGCTCTCATACGCTTTCTTTAAACAATCACTAGTTGAGCAAACACAGCGGTTCAGTTCTTACACTTCAGTATCAACAGCAAGCAAGTCCTCAAGTTTTAATTAAATTAACATTTATATATGTGTGTGTGTGTGTGTGTGTTCACACACACACACACACACACACACACACACACGCTCTTGTATAATAACTGGACGAGATGAACAGACGAGTGACTGTCTGAAAAACACGTCATGTTTGCAATAACGCTCTCGAGAAAGTGTATTAAGTTCAGGTGATCTGTATCCTAAAGCTTGCTCGTGTTGTTCAGTGTTAAACTCAATCTGAGAGTGAACAGATCTGTGTGTTATTGTGAGTTTCTGCTGATCACGTGTGTTTGAACTCTTCTCTTCCAGTAACAAATCAAGCATCTAATAAGCAATCAGTGAAACACAAACGTGTCATCAGCGTTTCAGAGCTCCAGAGACGACGAGCACAAACACAATCATGAGCTGCGCACAAATCTTTAGTGCGTCGATACGCCGGAGCTCTTCTCATCGAGCTGATGCGCTTGAGGAGTCGAGCCTCTGTCAGGAGATTCATAAACGACTTCATTCACGCTTTCATCCGCTCGTCTCCTTTCCAACTCTATCAAGACACATTTACTGGAGAATGGCATTAGATCTTGAGATATTAATATCAAAATTAACTGCTATGGTGTTCTGGGTGGTTGCTAGGTGGTTGTTAAGGTGTTCTGGGTGGTTGCTAGGGCGTTGCTAGGCAGTTGCTAGGGTGTTCTGTATGGTTGCTAGGCGGTTGCTAAGGTACTCAGGGTGGCTGCTATGGTGTTGCTAAGGTATTTTTGGTGGTTGCTAGGGTGTTGCTAGGAAGTTGCTAAGGTATTCTGGGTGGTTGCTAGGTATTGCTAAGCAGTTGCTAAGGTGGGCTGGGTGGTTGCTAGGGTGTTGCTAGTCAGTTATTAGGGTGTTCTGGGTGGTTGCTAGGCGGATGCTAAGGTATTCTGGGTGGTTCCTATGGCATTGCTAGGCAGTTGGTAGGGTGTTCTGCTCGGTTGCTAGGCAGTTTCTAAGGTACTCAGGGTGGTTGCTATGGTTTTGCTAGGGTGTTCTGGGTGGTTGTTAAGGGATTGCCAGTCAGTTATTATGGTGTTCTGGGTGGTTGCTAGGCGGTTGCTAAGGTATTCTGGGTGGTTGCTATGGTGTTGCTAGGCAGTTGGTAGTTGCCACAGATGGTTACTATGGAATTTTATAGAGTTCTTAGCATGTTCTTAGCCTGATTTAGCACTTTTATTGATTTAGCTAATCACTATTAGCATGTAGCTATTCACTGCTAGCATTTGTAGCATGTCGGAATATTAATAATCTCGTTTTTCCTTCCAATTATGATTCTTTTTCTGACCCCATTGGTAAATAGTTTTTTTTTTAATTTCAAGCATAACATGTCTCATCTCCAGTGGATGAATCTTGTTTTAGATATTAATGTTTTTAATTTAAAGAACACAAAACAAGTGACAAGAAATATACAACATAATTAAAGATACAATAACAATATAATATACAATATAAGAATATCAAAAAAACGTGCATATTTTATTACTATATTGCTTAGTTATTATTGCTAAGTAATCAGTTAGAGATGTTTTATTTCTTCTGGTCTCGTGTGATTTCCAGGAAGTGTCTCAGATGAAACATCTGCAACGAATGTGATTGTGAGTTGATATTATTGACATTCATGAGAATGTGAGCGGATAACGCTGTTATTTTGTCATATTTAATATAATATCATTTTTTTGTAGCTCAAACTATATTATTTATTTATATATTTTTATTTATATACAGTGTTTTTTTAAGCTCTCAATTTTGTATAATTGTATAATTTTTTTATTTTATATTATAAAAATAAATGAATAATTATAAATATATAATGTTTTATTGTATTTGATGATTATTATATATATTCTCTTTCAAGGACAGAGAATGTGAGAGAAATTATTATTTAATTATATTATTTAATGTTTTAGTATTGCTGTAAGCCGAGGTCATGGGTTCGATTCCCAGGGAATGCCTGAGGAACTATTGGATAGAAGCGTCTGAAGGTAAACGTCACCTCTCAGACTCAGAGCGGCTGTAGTTCTGGACCACTCAAAGGATTGTGTTCTGCCGTTATTCTGTGTCTGTGGTGAGTGACAGCGCGTCTGGACAGGCTCTCGTCTCCAGGGGCCGCCCATCCGCTCACATTATTGACAGGCTCTCTGTGTTGTGAAGCCCGTCGTCGTCGTCATCAGGACTCGCAATTACACCTCGCCGGCCTGTGCGGTTCCTCACCGCTTTCAAGTGTCAGTTGTGGTTTGGTCTGTGCCGCTCTGTTTGACTCGCGTGTGTGTGTGTGTGTGTGTGTGTGTGTGTGTGTGTGCAGGTGCGAGAGATGCGACCGCAGCTTCACGCAGGCCACTCAGCTCAGCAGACACCAGCGGATGCCCAACGAGTGCAAGCCCATCAGCGAGAGCAGCGAATCAATCGAGGTGGATTAACTGATTGACCGGGCCGGAATTAAACGGCGAGGGAAAATCATGATTAAATGTCACGGACACTTAAGCAAAACCAAAGATTTCCTAAGAGAAACTCTCAATCACACGCAGAAAACCAAAAGCAGTAATAAAAAAAGTGAGATGTTAAGAGTTATTGATCCTGGCACAGATAGGGGGCGGGGCGGGGGGCGGGGCCAGCGGGTTCGGGGAGATTATTTATTCATGAGTTGATGAAATGAGACTGTGTTGCACAAACTGATGCTCTTCCTCAGTGTGTGTGTGTGTGTGTGTGTGTGTGTGTGTGTGTTTCTCGTTTTACAGAACAAACACTTTAGTCACATTAGTGCTTTAACTGACAATGAGCAATACTTTTATTACTGTATTTATTCACCTTTATTAACTTTAGTTAATAAAAACACAACTGTTGATTGTCAGCTCAGAGCCATTGAATAATATTAACAGATGCAGCTTTGGATATGAATAATGGATTAGTAAAGCGTTCTTCCATTGTTAGTTTACTAATGGAACGTGTTATCAAAATATCTGAACATTCTTAAATCAAGATACATTTACTGGAGATATTATTGATCAGAATAATAAACTTAAATCAGAGTGAAAACCTCATCCATAAGCAGATTTTTAAGCATAAACTTATATAAAGTTGACTTTTGATCAATTATTGTCTTGTGTGATTTTGCATTTCCAGTGAATGAATCTTAGATATTACATTTTTCAGTTTAAAACACTTTATTGGCATGATTGTGTTTACATACAATATAACACATAACAATAAAACAGTATTAAAATAAGGTGATGATAAAAAATAATAATAACATGTCTTATTATACACAGACACACACAGACACTCTCACACACACACACACACACACACACACACACACACACACACACACACACACACACACACACACACACACACACACACACACACACACACACACACACACACACACACACACACACACACACACACACACACACACACACACACACACACACACACACACACACACACACACACACACAGACACACACACACACACACACACACACACACACACACACACACACACACACACACACACACACACACACACACACACACACACACACACACACACACACACACACACACACACACACACACACACACACACACACACACACACACACACACACACACACACACACACACACAGACACACACACACACACACACACACACACACACACACACACACACACACACACACACACACACACACACACACACACACACACACACACACACACACACACACACACACACACACACACACACACACACACACACACACACACACACACACACACACACACACACACACACACACACACACACACACACACACACACACACACACACACACACACACACACACACACACACACACACACACACACACACACACACACACACACACACACACACACACACACACACACACACACACACACACACACACACACACACACACACACACACACACACACACACACACACACACACACACACACACACACACACACACACACACACACACACACACACACATCTATCTTTATCTAGACAAGATATTTGTTCTGTAAAACAAGACAAACCTAGAACATCATTTTCTGCCGTGTTGAGGCTCTGCCAGCACACAGGAACTGATTCAAATATATAATATGATATATATATATATATCGATGTGTTTGAGTGCTTTCTGAGGAGTGTGTGTGCAGCAGAGCTCAGCGGTCAGGGTCGGGTCAGAATCGCTCCACGTCTGTGTAATCGCATCATCTCTGCAGCATGACTTACAAGGGCAGCGACTGCTTCACCAAAAAGGACTTTTCTTTGTATAAAATGTAAATTATGAATATTATATTTCTCCCATATCATGCTGTATGGCACTTTTTACAATTATTATTATTTAATATTTCAACTCTGTATGAAGCACCATGTAAAGAGAATCACAGCAGACTGAATGTTTATATCTTGTTTCCCAGAGCTTTAATATGATTATGAGACACTTTTTAATCAAAGTTATGATGTTTCACTCAAACCAAAGTCACCCAATGCAAATGTGCTCCTTTTCTAAACTCACAGAATCTATTTTGTTTTTATGAATCATGTGAAACTCGTGTTCGGCTCAAATCCATCTTTTGTTTGCATGATTTTTGTACATAAACAACAGGCCAAAAATGTTCTTGTGAATAAAGTAATGACCACACTTTGATTAACATTAAACTGGTTGATTGTATTTGATGAACCTTAAATGATTTCATTAAATATTTCATTTAATTTTTGTTGCATGCAGCGTACAATAATTCACCTTGATCAAAGCTTATTTTTCGGCAGGAGTGGCTCCTGTTTTCCTCTTTATAAACACAAGTGTGAGTTTTTGGCTCTTCCCTTGTTCTCGCAGGAGCATGAGATCCATCTTGGGCCGCTGTGATGTATCAGGGTGGCTCTCGGGCCCCGGGCCCCTGCGGTGTCTGCGGGGAAGGTCACGTCCCCCAGCGCCTGCGTGTCTCGGGCAGCTGTCGAGGGGTTATACATCTGACCCGCAGAACGTGAACCCGCGCACCAGCTGATTTATTAGGCCGCGCCGTGCACCTTTTCCCCAACAAAACAGTGATTTCAGGCTGGAGTCCGTCTTTCATGTGGAGCGCTCGAGCGCTGGTGTGTTTGTTTGCCGTGCCGCTGATAAACGGGGTAAATGATTGGAGCGTATTACATCAACATTATCCTTAACGTTTCTGGCTTTGTTGTGTTTTGTTTGGCTCGTCTGCTGCCGCCCACTATTAGAGCAGTACTTAGAGTCTTAATATAGTACCGGCCCCCTAGTTTGACTGTAGTCTTTGGAAAATCTGCTGCTATTCAGAGTCTGAATGTCTCTCCGCTGCCAATTACACATCATTATTAGAGTTCAAGGTTCTTTTGGGCGTTTAGTGACAAACCAGCTAAAAGAGAACATTCTCAGAACTTAGAAAATCTTCTTCCTCAGTGTTTCTGTCTCGTTTTCCAGCACAAATATCTAAACATTCTTGTTTTTGCATTGTAACGTTCTGGCAAGGTTTTCTCAAAGTTATGAACAAACGTTCTTCCAGTAACATTAATACAAATGTTTGTTCAAAGTTATCTGGTCTTTAATAATGTTCTCAAAACGCTCAGAGAACACTCAAGAGTAACGCTCGGAGAACACTCAAGAGTAACGCTCGGAGAACGTTCAAGAGTAACGCTCGGAGAACGTTCAAGAGTAACGCCGAGAACGCGTTCAAGAGTAACGCCGGAGAACGCGTTCAAGAGTAACGCTCGGAGAACGTTCAAGAGTAACGCTCGGAGAACGTTCCAGAGTAACGCTCGGAGAGCGCTCAAGAGTAACGCTCGGAGAGCGTTCCAGAGTAACGCTCGGAGAACGTTCAAGAGTAACGCTCGGAGAGCGCTCCAGAGTAACGCTCGGAGAACGTTCCAGAGTAACGCTCGGAGAACGTTCAAGAGTAACGCCGGAGAACGTTCAAGAGTAACGCCGGAGAACGTTCAGAGTAACGCTCGAGAACGTTCAAGAGTAACGCTCGGAGAACGTTCAAGAGTAACGCTCGGAGAACGTTCAAGAGTAACGCTCGGAGAACGTTCAAGAGTAACGCTCGGAGAACGTTCAAGAGTAACGCTCGGAGAACTTTCAAGAGTAACGCTCGGAGAACTTTCAAGAGTAACGCGGAGAACGTTCAAGAGTAACGCCGGAGAACGTTCAAGAGTAACGCCGGAGAACGCGTTCAAGAGTAACGCCGAGAACGCTCAAGAGTAACGCGGAGAACGTTCAAGAGTAACGCTCGGAGAACGTTCAAGAGTAACGCTCGGAGAACGTTCAAGAGTAACGCTCGGAGAAACCTTGGAAAGAGTGAGATGACTGCAGCCCAGCAAACAAAAATATGTTTGACGCACATTTTGTTAATGTTCCCATTAAGTTGTGAAATATTATTTCTGAATGTTCTCTGAAAGTTTAAAATGTCCAATTTCTTGAATGTTTTAAAAATGCTTTTTTTTTATTTGTTTTTTTTTTTATGTGAACATTACTTCTGAATGTTTTCTGAACGTTCTGAAACAAGTAGTAACATTTAATAAACATTAGATGAACATCAAAATGAAATGTTTCAGAAATAATGTTTGTGCTAACGTTCTGAGAACATTATAAAGACCATATAACTTTAAACGAACATTCTATTAACGTTACTGGAATAACGTTGGTCTATAATGCTGAGAAAACCTTGGCAGAATGTTCACTGGGAGTTTGTTTGTGAGAGATGAAGATGAATGAAATGCCACTCTCAAGGGAAACGTCACATTAAACTGCACAATGTTGAGAATTTATTTCCGTCTGCTGTTGAACATCGACTGCCGTTCTCGTCTGCGGTTTGCTGAAAGTGGAAGCGTCCACCTGTTTTCTCTTGCACAACTATTTTAATAATTCTTCAGACAGTAGAACGTTCCCAGTTCTTGCATATTGTTCCCAGGGGAGCGTCACACATTTGTAAAACAAATAGTTAAGATTTGCGGCATCAATCACGGCACTCGGCCATGGGAACGGAGACCTGTGAACCGCAGAGGCCAAACAAATGATCAGATGAGAATTATTATTTTGCAAACATACATGTGAAAGTGGCCCGTGGGTTTTCAGCGCCTGGGCTTTTGCTTTCTGTGGAATTTCCTGCTCGCCGCTCTGAGGTCACACTTTCACAACCAATTAGCAATAAAGTCAGACTTTCTTAAACGTCTCCAAAAAGTCTAATTGGAAACATATAAAGTCTGTGAGAAATGCCTCTTCTTGTCTAGATTTGATCGCACGGTTTATTCACATGACAAATGTGGCTGGCGTGTTCATTATGCCACTCATTACAGCTTTAAAGTATGGAAGCCCATTTCTGCCAGAAATGGAAAAGAAAAAAACAAGGTTTTGTAAATCATAATTATGATGTAAAATGTTCATTCTGCTCATTCATGCATGACATGTAACTCATATTTCTGAGATCAAAAGTCAAAATTGACTTATAATTATGACAAAAAGTTGAAACTGACAAAGATTAAATGATTTAAAAATCCATTATTATGACCTTTTAAAGTAATTTTTAAATGTTACCTCACATAATTTTGACCTTTGTGTCATAATTAAAATGTTGTTACATAATTATGTAACAATTATATAACATAATTATAAAATATAACCTTATAATTATGACTAGTATATCATAATTTCGACTGCCATAATAAAAAATGTCTAATCTCAATTATAATTTAGTATGTCATAAAATTTCAACATTCTAATCTCATAATTATGATTAACTATGTCATAAAATTTCATATTTTTAATCTCATAATTTGTATTTAGTATGTCATAAAATTTAAAAAAATTGGATGACCAGTAATTTCCTGCAACTTAATTCAGAAAAAAAGAATTTTTAATTATTGGACAAAAACTCAAAACTCTGGCCAGTTGATAATCCCTAGAATATCAAAATCAACTGCAGGCGGTCGATCCTTTCCTATTTAGCGCCAAAACTCTGGAACAGTCTTCCTAGCATTGTTCGGGAAGCAGACACACTCTGTCAGTTTAAATCTAGACTAAAAACGCATCTCTTTACTATGGCTTACACATAAAACATTATCAATCTCTATTATTCAAATCAGTAAATGATTGTTAGGCTGCATTAACTAGGTCAGCCGGAACCGGGAACACTTCCCATAACACCTGATGTACTCGTTACATCATAAGAAGAATGGCATCTACGATAATGTTAGTCTCTCTGTTTATCCCGAGGTTTACTGCAGTCAGCCGGATCCGGGCCATATCCAGATCAGATGGTGGACCAGCGCCTGGACATGACCAACTCATCCCTGAAGTGTCTGCAGAGAGCGTGTCAAATAAACTCCCGCTGTAAATGCTGCATCAACACGACATCCTCATTAAACCCGTCTCCGGCGTGACGACTCCAATCTTTCGAATAATCTTACGAATATCTATTTCTCTAATATGAATTAAGACCTGCTATGTTGCCAGAATTATAATCATACACTGTTTGTTCGTCGGCCAGAGGAGAACTGGCACCCCGACTGAGCCTGGTTTCTCCCAAGGTTTTTTTCTCCATTCTGGTCCTGAAGGAGTTTTGGTTCCTTGCCACCGTTGCCTCTGGCTTTTGGCTTGCTCAGTTGGGGACTCCTAAATCTCATCTATATTCCCGATCTGCCCGCATTGACACTATATGATACTTGAAATTAGCTGGATAACATCACCGTTTCACCAGAACGGCTGTACAAATTCTGTTGCATTATTTTCCTGTTAACACTGTGAAGCTGCTTTGAAACAACTGGACTTGTAAAAAGCGCTATATAAATAAAGGTGATTTTATATTAGTAAGATGAAATTTTATGACATACTGAATATTACTAAAATGAAATTTGATGACATACTGAGTATTAGTAAGATGAACTTAAGACATGCTGAGTATCAGTAAGATAAAATTTTATGACATACTGAGTATTAGTAAGATTACATTTTACGACATACTGAGTATTAGTAAGATGAAATTTTATGACACTGAGTATTAGTAAGATGAAATTTACGACATACTGAGTATTAGTAAGATGAAATTTTACGACATACTGAGTATTATTAAGATGAAATTTTACGACATACTGAGTATTAGTAAATGAAATTTTGACATACTGAGTATCAGTAATTTGAAATTTTACGACATACTGAGTATTAGTAAGATGAAATTTTACGACATACTGAGTATCAGTAAGATGAAATTTTACGACATACTGAGTATTAGTAAGATGAAATTTTGACATACTGAGTATCAGTAATTTGAAATTTTACGACATACTGAGTATTAGTAAGATGAAATTTCATGACATACTGAGTATCAGTAAGATTACATTTTATGACATACTGAGTATTACTAAGATGAAATTTTATGACATACTGAATATCAGTAAGAAGAAATTTTACGACATACTGAGTATCAGTAAGATGAAATTTTGACATACTGAGTATCAGTAATTTGAAATTTTACGACATACTGAGTATTAGTAAGATGAAATTTTACGACATACTGAGTATTAGTAAGATGAAATTTTATGACATACTGAGTATCAGTAAGATGAAATTTTACGACATACTGAGTATTAGTAAGATGAAATTTTGACATACTGGGTGTTGACATTTTATGACATACTGAGTATTACTAAGATTAAATTTTATGACATACTGAATATGAGTAAGAAGAAATTTTACGACATACTGAGTATCAGTAATTTGAAATTTTACGACACTGAGTATTAGTAAGATGAAATTTTACGACATACTGAGTATTAGTAAGATGAAATTTTACGACATACTGAGTATCAGTAAGATGAAATTTTACGACATACTGAGTATTAGTAAGATGAAATTTTACGACATTCTGAGTATCAGTAATTTGAAATTTTACGACATACTGAGTATTAGTAAGATGAAATTTCATGACATACTGAGTATCAGTAAGATTACATTTTATGACATACTGAGTATTACTAAGATGAAATTTTATGACATACTGAGTATTAGTAAGATGAAATTTTACGACATACTGAGTATTAGTAAGATGAAATTTACGACATACTGAGTATTAGTAAGATGAAATTTTGACATACTGAGTATCAGTAATTTGAAATTTTACGACATACTGAGTATCAGTAAGATGAAATTTTACGACATACTGAGTATTAGTAAGATGAAATTTTGACATACTGGGTGTTGACATTTTATGACATACTGAGTATCAGTAATTTGAAATTTTATGACATACTGAGTATTAGTAAGATGAAATTTCATGACATACTGAGTATCAGTAAGATTAAATTTTACGACATACTGAGTATTAGTAAGATGAAATTTTGACATACTGGGTGTTGACATTTTATGACATACTGAGTATTAGTAAGATGAAATTTTGACATACTGAGTATCAGTAATTTGAAATTTTACGACATACTGAGTATTAGTAAGATGAAATTTCATGACATACTGAGTATCAGTAAGATTAAATTTTACGACATACTGAGTATTAGTAAGATGAAATTTTATGACACTGAGTATTACTAAGATGAAATTTTATGACATACTGAATATGAGTAAGAAGAAATTTTAGACATACTGAGTATCAGTAATTTGAAATTTTACGACATACTGAGTATTAGTAAGATGAAATTTTATGACATACTGAGTATTAGTAAGATGAAATTTTACGACATACTGAGTATTAGTAAGATGAAATTTTACGACATACTGAGTATCAGTAATTTGAAATTTTACGACATACTGAGTATTAGTAAGATGAAATTTCATGACATACTGAGTATCAGTAAGATTACATTTTATGACATACTGAGTATTACTAAGATGAAATTTTATGACATACTGAGTATTAGTAAGATTAAATTTTACGACATACTGAGTATTAGTAAGATGAAATTTTACGACATACTGAGTATTAGTAAGATGAAATTTTGACATACTGAGTATCAGTAATTTGAAATTTTACGACATACCGAGTATCAGTAAGATGAAATTTTACGACATACTGAGTATTAGTAAGATGAAATTTTGACATACTGGGTGTTGACATTTTATGACATACTGAGTATTAGTAAGATGAAATTTTGACATACTGAGTATCAGTAATTTGAAATTTTACGACATACTGAGTATTAGTAAGATGAAATTTCATGACATACTGAGTATCAGTAAGATTAAATTTTTACGACATACTGAGTATTAGTAAGATGAAATTTTGACATACTGGGTGTTGACATTTTATGACATACTGAGTATTAGTAAGATGAAATTTCATGACATACTGAGTATCAGTAAGATTACATTTTATGACATACTGAGTATTACTAGAGTCCTTGATGATCTCAAAGGTAGAGCTACCAAGATCATCAAGGACTCTAATCACCCTGCAAACCCTCATTTCACGCTGCTACCATCTGGTAAGCGCTTCCAAGCCTGATGGCCAAAACTGAGAGACTCAGGAGGAGCTTCTTCCCCAGGCCATCAGACTCCTGAACTTAACATCACGTGACTTCACGTCAGGATAAACATCGATACACTGACATTGCACTGCACTTTCTGTTCTCGTTGTTACTGTGTAACAACCTGTCATAAACCTGTTTGCACATTATACTCTTTATACATTTGTTAACCACATATTTATAAGTCTACAGTTTACTCACTGCAAAGTCTACTTCAATTATTTTATTCCACTTTATCCTTATTTGACATACAGATATAGACATATATATATATATATATATATAGATAGTACTTTTTTTATATCCTATTTCTATTATAATTTATTCCTTGTGTTTTAATTTTGTGAATACTGAGCACTGTCCATGGAGCGACCTGTTTACATTTCACTGACATACTTGTATATTCTGTATATAACTGTGTATGTGACAAATAAAACTCTTGAATCTTGAATCTTGAATCTTGAACTAAGATGAAATTTTATGACATACTGAGTATTAGTAAGATGAAATTTTACGACATACTGAGTATTAGTAAGATGAAATTTTACGACATACTGAGTATTAGTAAGATGAAATTTTGACATACTGAGTATCAGTAATTTGAAATTTTACGACATACCAGCATCAGTAAGATGAAATTTTACGACATACTGAGTATTAGTAAGATGAAATTTTGACATACTGGGTGTTGACATTTTATGACATACTGAGTATTAGTAAGATGAAATTTTGACATACTGAGTATCAGTAATTTGAAATTTTACGACATACTGAGTATTAGTAAGATGAAATTTCATGACATACTGAATATCAGTAAGATTAAATTTTACGACATACTGAGTATTAGTAAGATGAAATTTGACATACTGGGTGTTGACATTTTATGACATACTGAGTATTAGTAAGATGAAATTTATGACATACTGAGTATCAGTAATTTGAAATTTTATGACATACTGAGTATTAGTAAGATGAAATTTCATGACATACTGAGTATCAGTAAGATTAAATTTTATGACATACTGAGTATTAGTAAGATGAAATTTTATGACATACTGAGTATTAGTAAGATGAAATTTTATGACATACTGAGTATTAGTAAGATGAAATTTTATGACATACTGAGTATTAGTAAGATGAAATTTTGACATACTGGGTGTTGACATTTTATGACATACTGAGTATTAGTAAGATGAAATTTTGACATACTGAGTATCAGTAATTTGAAATTTTACGACATACTGAGTATCAGTAATTTGAAATTTTACAAACTGAGTATTACTAAGATGAAATTTTATGACACTGAGTATTACTAAGAAGAAATTTTATGACATAATGAGTATCAGTAATTTGAAATTTTATGACATACTGAGTATCAGTAAGATTACATTTTATGACATACTGAGTATTACTAAGATGAAATTTTATGACATACTGAGTATTAGTAAGATGAAATTTTACGACATACTGAGTATTAGTAAGATGAAATTTTGACATACTGAGTATCAGTAAGATGAAATTTTACGACATACTGAGTATCAGTAAGATGAAATTTTGACATACTGGGTGTTGACATTTTATGACATACTGAGTATTAGTAAGATGAAATTTTGACATACTGAGTATCAGTAATTTGAAATTTTATGACATACTGAGTATTAGTAAGATGAAATTTCATGACATACTGAGTATCAGTAAGATTAAATTTTACGACATACTGAGTATTAGTAAGATGAAATTTTGACATACTGAGTGTTGACATTTTATGACATACTGAGTATTAGTAAGATGAAATTTTGACATACTGAGTATCAGTAATTTGAAATTTTACGACATACTGAGTATTACTAAGATGAAATTTCATGACATACTGAGTATCAGTAAGATTAAATTTTACGACATACTGAGTATTAGTAAAATGAAATTTTATGACACTGAGTATTACTAAGATGAAATTTTATGACATACTGAATATGAGTAAGAAGAAATTTTATGACATACTGAGTATCAGTAATTTGAAATTTTATGACATACTGAGTATTAGTAAGATGAAATTTTATGACATACTGAGTATTAGTAAGATGAAATTTTACGACATACTGAGTATCAGTAAGATGAAATTTTACGACATACTGAGTATTAGTAAGATGAAATTTTATGACATACTGAGTATCAGTAATTTGAAATTTTATGACATACTGAGTATTAGTAAGATTACATTTTATGACATACTGAGTATTACTAAGATGAAATTTTATGACATACTGAGTATTAGTAAGATGAAATTTTACGACATACTGAGTATTAGTAAGATGAAATTTACGACATACTGAGTATTAGTAAGATGAAATTTTGACATGACATACTGAGTATCAGTAATTTGAAATTTTACGACATACCGAGTATCAGTAAGATGAAATTTTATGACATACTGAGTATTAGTAAGAGATGAAATTTTGACATACTGGTGTTGACATTTTATGACATACTGAGTATTAGTAAGATGAAATTTTTGACATACTGAGTATCAGTAATTTGAAATTTTACGACATACTGAGTATTAGTAAGATGAAATTTCATGACATACTGAGTATCAGTAAGATTAAATTTTACGACATACTGAGTATTAGTAAGATGAAATTTTGACATACTGGGTGTTGACATTTTATGACATACTGAGTATTAGTAAGATGAAATTTTGACATACTGAGTATCAGTAATTTGAAATTTTGACATACTGAGTATTAGTAAGATGAAATTTCATGACATACTGAGTATCAGTAAGATTACATTTTATGACATACTGAGTATTACTAAGATGAAATTTTATGACATACTGAGTATTAGTAAGATTAAATACATGACATACTGAGTATTAGTAAGATGAAATTTTACGACATACTGAGTATTAGTAAGATGAAATTTTGACATACTGAGTATCAGTAATTTGAAATTTTACGACATACTGAGTATCAGTAAGATGAAATTTTATGACATACTGAGTATTAGTAAGATGAAATTTTGACATACTGGGTGTTGACATTTTATGACATTCTGAGTATTAGTAAGATGAAATTTTGACATACTGAGTATCAGTAATTTGAAATTTTACGACATACTGAGTATTAGTAAGATGAAATTTCATGACATACTGAGTATCAGTAAGATTAAATTTTACGACATACTGAGTATTAGTAAGATGAAATTTTGACATACTGGTGTTGACATTTTATGACATACTGAGTATTAGTAAGATGAAATTTTGACATACTGAGTATCAGTAATTTGAAATTTACGACATACTGAGTATTAGTAAGATGAAATTTTACGACATACTGAGTATCAGTAAGATTACATTTTATGACATACTGAGTATTAGTAAGATGAAATTTTATGACATACTGAGTATTAGTAAGATGAAATTTTACGACATACTGAGTATTAGTAAGATGAAATTTTACGACATACTGAGTATTAGTAAGATGAAATTTTGACATACTGGGTGTTGACATTTTATGACATACTGAGTATTAGTAAGATGCAATTTTGACATACTGAGTATCAGTAATTTGAAATTTTACGACATACTGAGTATTAGTAAGATGAAATTTCATGACATACTGAGTATCAGTAAGATTACATTTTATGACATACTGAGTATTACTAAGATGAAATTTTATGACATACTGAGTATTAGTAAGATGAAATTTTATGACATACTGAGTATTAGTAAGATGAAATTTTATGACATACTGAGTATTAGTAAGAAGAAATTTTGACGACATGCTGAGTATTAGTAATTTGAAATTTTACAACATACTGAGTATCAGTAATTTGAAATTTTACGACATACTGAGTATCAGTAATTTGAAATTTTACAACATACTGAGTATTACTAAGATGAAATTTTATGACACTGAGTATTACTAAGAAGAAATTTTATGACATAATGAGTATCAGTAATTTGAAATTTTATGACATACTGGGTATCAGTAAGATGAAATTTTACGACATACTGAGTATTAGTAAGATGAAATTTTATGACATACTGAGTATTACTAAGATTGAATTTTACGACATACTGAATATCAGTAATTTAAAATTTTACGACATACTGAGTATTACTAAGATGGAATTTTATGACACTGAGTATTACTAAGATTGAATTTACGACATACTGAATATCAGTAATTTAAAATTTTACGACATACTGAGTATTACTAAGATGGAATTTTATGACACTGAGTATTACTAAGATGAAATTTTATGACATACTGAGTATCAGTAAGAAGAATTTTACGACATAATGAGTATCAGTAAATTGACATTTTATGACATACTGAGTATCAGTAAGATTAAATTTATGACATACTGAGTATTACTAAGTTGGAATTTCCTGTAGCTCAAACAATAAGAGTGTGGCGCTAGCAACGCCAAGGTCATGGATTCGATTCCCAGGCAAAGCAAGAACTGACAAAATGTAAAAATGTGTACCTTGAATGCAATCTAAGTCGCTTTGGATACAAGCGTCTGCCAAATGCATAAATTAAATTTTATGACATACTGAGTATTACTGTTGAAATTTTATGACATACTGAGTATCAGTAAGTTGACATTTTATAACATACTGAGTATTAGTAAGATGAAATTATGAAATGCTGAGTATCAGTAAGCTGAAATTTTATGACATACTGAGTATTACTAAAATTGAATTTTACGACATACTGAATATCGGTAATTTTAAATTTTACGACATACTGAGTATTACTAAGATGAAATTTGATGACATACTGAGTATCAGTAAGATTACATTTATGACATAATGAGTATCAGTAAGCTGACATGTTATGACATACTGAGTATTACTAAATTGAAATTTTATGACATAGTGAGTATCAGTAAGATTACATTTATGACATACTGAGTATCAGTAAGTTGACACTTTATGACATACTGAGTATTAGTAAGATGAAATTATGAAATGCTGAGTATCAGTAAGATGAAATTTTATGACCTCAACTTGATCCTACAGAATTAGTCAATTACAGGCCGATCTCAAATCTGCCCTTTCTGTCAAAAATACTGGAAAAGGCAGTGTCTTCACAATTATGTTCCTTTTTAGAAAGAAATGGTATCTGTGAGGATTTCCAGTCAGGATTTAGACCGTATCATAGTACTGAGACTGCTCTCATCAGAGTTACAAATGATTTACTCTTATCATCCGATCGTGGTTGTATTTCTCATTAGTGTTACTCGATCTTTAGCACTGCATTCGATACTATCGACCACAACATTCTTTTGAATAGACTCGAAAATTATGTTGGCATTAGTGGAACTGCATTGGCATGGCTTAAATCATACTTATCTGACCGTTATCAGTTTGTAGCAGTAAATGAAGAGATGTCACACCGATCACAAGTTCAGTATGGAGTACCGCAGGGCTCAGTGCTAGGACCGCTGCTCTTCACCCTGTACATGCTACCACTGGGAGATATCATTAGGAAGCATGGCGTTAGTTTTCACTGTTATGCTGACGATACTCAGCTCTATATTTCTTCACGTCCTGACGAAACTTACCAATTCACAAGATTAACGGAATGCATAGCTGATATAAAACATTGGATGTCTAGTAATTTCCTGCAACTTAATTCAGAAAAAACAGAATTTTTAATTATTGATTCAAGATTCAAGAGTTTTATTTGTCACATACACAGTTATATACAGAATATACAACCGGCAGTGAAATGTAAACAAAAAATATTCTTCGCCGTTGACCCGTCTGTCCATTGTTCAACTCAGCGTTCCGAAGGATCTCAGATGGCCACAGAGGATCGGCGAAAGTGTCCTGAAACAGTCCAGTGTAGAGGTAACCAATGTCCAAAAGAGTTTTGCTGTCATAGCAGATAAGTTTGTAAAAATTGAGAGTAAAAGAGAGTAAAATAGTAAATAAAAGCACAGTCTTCGTGGAGCGACCTGAACGGCGACCGAACCCGGCGGCGCCATTTTGTCGAATAAGGACAAAAAAATTCTGCAAGTAGTAACCTAGAATACTGAAACCTAGAATACTAGAATAAGGACAAAAAAACTCTGCAAGTAGTAACCTAGAATACTGTCTAACACTCGATGGCTGCTCTGTCAAGTCCTCGTCATCACTGAGGAACCTGGGTGTGCTCTTTGATACCAATCTTTCATTTGAAAGCCACGTTTCTAACATCTGTAAAACTGCATTCTACCATCTTAAAAATATATCTAAATTACGGCACATCCTTTCGATGCAAAATGCTGAACAGTTAATTCATGCGTTCATGAGCTCAAGGCTAGATTACTGTAATGCTTTACTGGGTGGTTGCCCTGCTCGCTTAATAAACAAACTCCAGCTGGTCCAAAACGCAGCAGCTCGAGCTCTTACTAGAACAAGGAAGTATGACCATATTAGCCCGGTTCTTGTCAACACTGCACTGGCTCCCTATTAAACATTGTATAAAATTTAAAATCTTGCTTATTACTTACAAAGCACTACATGGTTTAGCTCCCCAGTACTTGAGCGAACTCTTAACGCATTATACTCCATCACGTCTATTGCGGTCTCAAAACTCTGGCCAGTTGATAATCCCTAGAATATCAAAATCAACTGCAGGCGGTCGATCCTTTTCCTATTTAGCTCCTAAACTCTGGAACAGTCTTCCTAGCATTGTTCGGGAAGCAGACACACTCTGTCAGTTTAAATCTAGACTAAAAACGCATCTCTTTACTATGGCTTACACATAAAACATTATCAATTTCTATTATTCAAATCAGTAAATGATTGTTAGGCTGCATTAACTAGGTCAGCCGGAACCAGGAACACTTCCCATAACACCTGATGTACTCGTTACATCATAAGAAGAATGGCATCTACGCTAATGTTAGTCTCTCTGTTTATCCCGAGGTTTACTGCAGTCAGCCGGATCCGGGCCGTATCCAGATCAGATGGTGGACCAGCGCCTGGACATGACCAACACATCTCTGAAATGTCTGCCGAGAGCATGTCAAATAAACTCCCGCTGTAAATGCTGCATCGACACGACATCCTCATTAAACCCGTCTCCGGCGTGACGACTCCAATCTTTCGAATAATCTTACGAATATCTATTTACCTAATATGAATTAAGACCTGCAATGTTGCCAGAATTATAATCATACACTGTTTGTTCGTCGGCCAGAGGAGAACTGGCACCCCGACTGAGCCTGGTTTCTCCAAGGTTTTTTTTCTCCATTCTGACCCTGAAGGAGTTTTGGTTCCTTGCCACCGTTGCCTCTGGCTTTTGGCTTGCTCAGTTGGGGACTCCTAAATCTCATCTATATTCCCGATCTGCCCGCATTGACACTATATGATACTTGAAATTAGCTGGATAACATCACCGTTTCACCAGAACGGCTGTACAAATTCTGTTGCATTATTTTCCTGTTAACAATATGAAGCTGCTTTGAAACAATTGACTTGTTAAAAGCGCTATATAAATAAAGGTGATTTGATTTTTGATTTGATGACATGCTGAGTATTAGTAAGATGAAATTTTATGACATACTGAGTATTACTAAATTGAAATTTTATGACATACTGAGTATTACTAAGCTGAAATTTTACGACATACTGAATATTAGTAAAATGAAATTATGAAATGCTGAGCATCAGTAAGATGAAATTTTATGACATACTGAGTATTACTAAGATGAAATTTTATGACATACTGAGTATCAGTAAGCTGAAATGTTATGACACTGAGTATCAGTAAGCTGAAATTTTATGACATACTGAGTATTAGTAAGATGAAATTTTACGACATACTGAGTATTAGTAAGATGAAATTATGAAATGCTGAGTATCAGTAAGATGAAATTTTGTGACATACTGAGTATCAGTAAGCTGAAATTTTACGACATACTGAGTATTAGTAAAATGAAATTATGAAATGCTGAGTATCAGTAAGATTAAATTTTATGACATACTGAGTATCAGTAAGATAACATTTTATGACATACTGAGTATCAGTAAGATAACATTTTATGACATACTGAGTATCAGTAAGATGAAATTTTATGACATACTGAGTATTAGTAAGATGACATTTTATGACATACTGAGTAGTATTAAGATGAAATTTTATGACACTGAGTATTACTAAGATTAAATTTATGACATACTGAGTATCAGTAAGATGAAATTTTATGACATACTGAGTATCAGTAAGATGAAATTATGAAATGCTGAGTATCAGTAAAATGAAATTTTATGACATACTGAGTATTACTAAATTGAAATTTTATGACATACTGAGTATCAGTAAATGAAATTATGAAATGCTGAGTATCAGTAAGATTACATTTATGACATACTGAGTATCAGTAAGATTACATTTATGACATACTGAATATCAGTAAGATGACATTTTAAGACATACTGAGTATCAGTAAGATGACATTTTATGACATACTGAGTATTAGGAAGATGAAATTATGAAATGCTGAGTATCAGTAAGATGAAATTTTATGACATGTTGAGTATCATTAAGATGAAATTTTATTACATATTGAGTATTAGTAAGATGAAATTTTGACATACTGAGCATCAGTAAGTTGACATTTTATGACTATTACTAAGATGAAATTTTATGACATACTGAGTATTAGTAAGATGAAATTATGAAATGCTGAGTATCAGTAAGATGAAATTTTATGACATACTGAGTATCAGCTGAAATTCTATGACACTGAGTATCAGTAAGCTGAAATTTTACAACAAACTGAGTATTAGTAAGATGAAATTTTATGACATACTGAGTATTAGTAAGATGACATTTTATGACACTGAGTATTAGTAAGATGACATTTTATGACATACTGAGTATTAGTAAGATGACATTTTACGACATACTGAGTATCAGCTGAAATTTTATGACACTGAGTATCAGTAAGCTGAAATTTTACGACATACTGAGTATTAGTAAGATAAATTATGAAATGCTGAGTATCAGTAAGATAAAATTTTATGACACTGAGTATCGGTAAGATGACATTTTATGACACTGAGTATTACTAAGATGAAATTTTATGACATGTTGAGTATTAGTAAGATGAAATTTTATGACATACTGAGTATTAGTAAGATGAAATTTTATGACATACTGAGTATCAATAAGATTAAATTTATGACATACTGAGTATCAGTAAGATGACATTTTATGACATACTGAGTATCAGTAAGATGAAATTATGAAATGCTGAGTATCAGTAAAATGAAATTTTATGACATACTGAGTATTACTAAATTAAAATTTTATGCCATACTGAGTATCAGTAAGATGACATTTTATGACATACTGAGTATCAATAAGATTAAATTTATGACATACTGAGTATCAGTAAGATGACATTTTATGACATACTGAGTATCAGTAAAATGAAATTATGAAATGCTGAGTATCAGTAAAATGAAATTTTATGACATACTGAGTATAACTAAATTGAAATTTTACGACATACTGAGTATCAGTAAGATGAAATTATGAAATGCTGAGTATCAGTAAGATGAAATTTTATGACATGTTGAGTATCATTAAGATGAAATTTTATTACATATTGAGTATTAGTAAGATGAAATTTTGACATACTGAGCATCAGTAAGTTGACATTTTATGACTATTACTAAGATGAAATTTTATGACATACTGAGTATTAGTAAGATGAAATTATGAAATGCTGAGTATCAGTAAGATGAAATTTTACGACATACTGAGTATCAGCTGAAATTCTATGACACTGAGTATTAGTAAGATGAAATTTTGTGACATACTGAGTATTAGTAAGATGACATTTTATGACACTGAGTATCAGTAAGCTGAAATTTTACAACATACTGAGTATTAGTAAGATGAAATTTTATGACATACTGAGTATTAGTAAGATGACATTTTATGACTATTACTAAGATGAAATTTTATGACATACTGAGTATCATTAAGATGAAATTTTATGACATACTGAGTATTAGTAAGATGAAATTTTATGACATACTGAGTATTAGTAAGATGAAATTTTATTACATATTGAGTATTAGTAAGATGAAATTTTTGACATACTGAGTATCAGTAAGTTGACATTTTATGACTATTACTAAGATGAAATTTTATGACATACCGAGTATCATTAAGATAAAATTTTATGACATACTGAGTATTAGTAAGATGAAATTTTATGACATACTGAGTATTAGTAAGATGAAATTTTTGACATACTGAGTATTAGTAAGATGAAATTTTATGACACTGAGTATTAGTAAGATGACATTTTATGACATACTGAGTATTAGTAAGATGAAATTTTATGACATACGAGTATTAGTAAGATGACATTTTTGACAACATACTGAGTATCAGATGACATTTTATGACACTGAGTATTAGTAAGATGAAATTTTATGACATACTGAGTATTAGTAAGATGACATTTTATGACATGACTGAGTACTAAGATGAAATTTTATGACATGTTGAGTATTAGTAAGATGAAATTTTATGACATACTGAGTATAGTAAGATGAAATTTTATGACATACTGAGTATTAGTAAGATGAAATTTTATGACATACTGAGTATTAGTAAGATGAAATTTTATGACATACTGAGTATTAGTAAGATGACATTTTATGACATACTGAGTATCAGTGAAAGATGAATATTTTATGACATACTGAGTATTAGTAAGATGAAAATTATGAAATGCTGAGTATCAGTAAGATGAAATTTTATGACATACTGAGTATCAGTAAGATGACATTTATGACATACTGAGTATCAGTAAGATGAAATTTTATGACATACTGAGTATCAGTAAGATAACATTTTATGACATACTGAGTATCAGTAAGATAAAATTTTATGACATACTGAGTATCAGTAAGATAAAATTTTATGACACTGAGTATCGGTAAGATGACATTTTATGACACTGAGTATTACTAAGATGAAATTTTATGACATACTGAGTATTAGTAAGATGAAATTTTATGACATACTGAGTATCAGTAAGATGAAATTTATGACATACTGACATCAGTAAGATGACATTTTATGACATACTGAGTATTAGTAAGATGAAATTTTATGACATACTGAGTATTAGTAAGATGAATTTATGACATGCTGAGTATCAGTAAGATGAAATTTTATGACATACTGAGTATCATAAGATGACATTTTAAGACATACTGAGTATCAGTAAGATGACATTTTATGACATACTGAGTATCAGTAAGATGAAATTTTATGACATACTGAGTATTAGTAAGATGAAATTTTATGACATACTGAGTATTAGTAAGATGAAATTTTATGACATACTGAGTAGTAAGATGAAATTTTATGACATACTGAGTATTAGTAAGATGAAATTTTATGACATACTGAGTATTAGTAAGATGAAATTTTATGACATACTGAGTATTAGTAAGATGAAATTTTATGACATACTGAGTATTAGTAAGATGAAATTTTATGACATACTGAGTATTAGTAAGATGACATTTTAAATTTTATGACATACTGAGTATCAGTAAGATGAAATTTTATGACATACTGAGTATTAGTAAGATGAAATTTTGACATACTGAGTATCAGTAAGATGACATTTTATGACTGAGTATTAGTAAGATGAAATTTTATGACATACTGAGTATCAGTAAGATGAAATTTTATGACATACTGAGTATTAGTAAGATGAAATTTTATGACATACTGAGTATCAGTAAGATGAAATTTTATGACATACTGAGTACATAAGATGAAATTTTATGACATACTGAGTATTAGTAAGATGAAATTTATGACATACTGAGTATTAGTAAGATGAAATTTTATGACATACTGAGTATTAGTAAGATGAAATTTTATGACATACTGAGTATCAGTAAGATGAAATTTTTATGACATACTGAGTATTAGTAAGATGAAATTTTATGACATACTGAGTATTAGTAAGATGAAATTTTATGACATACTGAGTATTAGTAAGATGAAATTTTATGACATACTGAGTATCAGTAAGATGAAATTTTATGACATACTGAGTATTAGTAAGATGAAATTTTATGACATACTGAGTATTAGTAAGATGAAATTTTATGACATACTGAGTATTAGTAAGATGAAATTTTATGACATACTGAGTATTAGTAAGATGAAATTTTATGACATACTGAGTATTAGTAAGATGAAATTTTATGACATACTGAGTATTAGTAAGATGAAATTTTATGACATACTGAGTATTAATAAGATGACATTTTATGACATACTGAGTATCAGTAAGATGAAATTTTATGACATACTGAGTATTAGTAAGATGAAATTTTATGACATACTGAGTATTAGTAAGATGAAATTTTATGACATACTGAGTATCAGTAAGATGAAATTTTATGACATACTGAGTATTAGTAAGATGAAATTTTATGACATACTGAGAATATGAGTAAGTAAGATGAAATTTTATGACATACTGAGTATTAGTAAGATGAAATTTTATGACATACTGAGTATTAGTAAGATGAAATTTTATGACATACTGAGTATTAGTAAGATGAAATTTTATGACATACTGAGTATCAGTAAGATGACATTTTATGACATACTGAGTATTAGTAAGATGAAATTTTTATGACATACTGAGTATCAGTAAGATGAAATTTTATGACATACTGAGTATTAGTAAGATGAAATTTTATGACATACTGAGTATCAGTAAGATGAAATTTTATGACATACTGAGTATTAGTAAGATGAAATTTTATGACATACTGAGTATTAGTAAGATGAAATTTTATGACATACTGAGTATTAGTAAGATGAAATTTTATGACATACTGAGTATTAGTAAGATGAAATTTTATGACACTGAGTATTAGTAAGATGAAATTTTATGACATACTGAGTATTAGTAAGATGAAATTTTATGACATACTGAGTATTAGTAAGATGAAATTTTATGACATACTGAGTATCAGTAAGATGAAATTTTATGACATACTGAGTATCAGTAAGATGAAATTTTATGACATACTGAGTATTAGTAAGATGAAATTTTATGACATACTGAGTATTAGTAAGATGAAATTTTATGACATACTGAGTATTAGTAAGATGAAATTTTATGACATACTGAGTATAAGATGAAATTTTATGAACTGATAGTAAAGATGAAATTTTATGACATACTGAGTATTAGTAAGATGAAATTTTATGACATACTGAGTATCAGTAAGATGAAATTTTATGACATACTGAGTATTAGTAAGATGAAATTTTATGACATACTGAGTATTAGTAAGATGAAATTTTATGACATACTGAGTATTAGTAAGATGAAATTTTATGACATACTGAGTATTAGTGAGTATTACTGAGTATTAGTAAGATGAAATTTTATGACATACTGAGTATTAGTAAGATGAAATTTTATGACATACTGAGTATTAGTAAGATGAAATTTTATGACATACTGAGTATCAGTAAGATGAAATTTTATGACATACTGAGTATTAGTAAGATGAATTTTATGACATACTGAGTATTAGTAAGATGAAATTTTATGACATACTGAGTATTAGTAAGATGAAATTTTATGACATACTGAGTATTAGTAAGATGAAATTTTATGACATACTGAGTATCAGTAAGATGAAATTTTATGACATACTGAGTATTAGTAAGATGAAATTTTATGACATACTGAGTATTAGTAAGATGAAATTTTATGACATACTGAGTATTAGTAAGATGAAATTTTATGACATACTGAGTATCAGTAAGATGACATTTTATGACATACTGAGTATTAGTAAGATGAAATTTTATGACATACTGAGTATTAGTAAGATGAAATTTTATGACATACTGAGTATTAGTAAGATGAAATTTTATGACATACTGAGTATCAGTAAGATGACATTTTATGACATACTGAGTATTAGTAAGATGAAATTTTATGACATACTGAGTATCAGTAAGATGAAATTTTATGACATACTGAGTATTAGTAAGATGAAATTTTATGACATACTGAGTATTAGTAAGATGAAATTTTATGACATACTGAGTATCAGTAAGATGAAATTTTATGACATACTGAGTATCAGTAAGATGAAATTTTATGACATACTGAGTATTAGTAAGATGAAATTTTATGACATACTGAGTATCAGTAAGATGAAATTTTATGACATACTGAGTATTAGTAAGATGAAATTTTATGACATACTGAGTATCAGTAAGATGAATTTTATGACATACTGAGTATCAGTAAGATGACATTTATGACATACTGAGTATCAGTAAGATGAAATTTTATGACATACTGAGTATTAGTAAGATGAAATTTTATGACATACTGAGTATTAGTAAGATGAAATTTTATGACATACTGAGTATTAGTAAGATGAAAATTTTATGACATACTGAGTATCAGTAAGATGAAATTTTATGACATACTGAGTATCAGTAAGATGAAATTTTATGACATACTGATATTGTAAGATGAAATTTTATGACATACTGAGTATTAGTAAGATGAAATTTTATGACATATGAGTATTAGTAAGATGAAATTTTATGACATACTGAGTATTAGTAAGATGACATTTTATGACATACTGAGTATCAGTAAGATGAAATTTTATGACATGCTGAGTATCAGTAAGATGAAATTTTATGACATACTGAGTATCAGTAAGATGAAATTTTATGACATACTGAGTATCAGTAAGATGAAATTTTATGACATACTGAGTATTAGTAAGATGAAATTTTATGACATACTGAGTATTAGTAAGATGAAATTTTATGACATACTGAGTATTACTAAGATGAAATTTTATGACATACTGAGTATTAGTAAGATGAAATTTTATGACATACTGAGTATTAGTAAGATGAAATTTTATGACATACTGAGTATCAGTAAGATGAATTTTATGACATACTGAGTATTAGTAAGATGAAATTTTATGACATACTGAGTATTAGTAAGATGAAATTTTATGACATACTGAGTATTAGTAAGATGAAATTTTATGACATACTGAGTATCAGTAAGATGAAATTTTATGACATACTGAGTATTAGTAAGATGAAATTTTATGACACTGAGTATTAGTAAGATGAAATTTTATGACATACTGAGTATTAGTAAGATGAAATTTTATGACATACTGAGTATCAGTAAGATGAAATTTTATGACATACTGAGTATTAGTAAGATGAAATTTTATGACATACTGAGTATTAGTAAGATGAAATTTTATGACATACTGAGTATTAGTAAGATGAAATTTTATGACATACTGAGTATTAGTAAGATGAAATTTTATGACATACTGAGTATTAGTAAGATGAAATTTTATGACATACTGAGTATTAGTAAGATGAAATTTTATGACATACTGAGTATTAGTAAGATGAAATTTTATGACATACTGAGTATTAGTAAGATGAAATTTTATGACATACTGAGTATTAGTAAGATGAAATTTTATGACATGAGTATTAGTAAGATGAAATTTTATGACATACTGAGTATCAGTAAGATGAAATTTTATGACATACTGAGTATTAGTAAGATGAAATTTTATGACATACTGAGTATTAGTAAGATGAAATTTTATGACATACTGAGTATTAGTAAGATGAAATTTTATGACATACTGAGTATTAGTAAGATGAAATTTATGACATACTGAGTATCAGTAAGATGAAATTTTATGACATACTGAGTATCAGTAAGATGAAATTTTATGACATACTGAGTATTAGTAAGATGAAATTTTATGACATACTGAGTATTAGTAAGATGAAATTTATGACACTGAGTATTAGTAAGATGAAATTTTATGACATACTGAGTATTAGTAAGATGAAATTTTATGACATACTGAGTATTAGTAAGATGAAATTTTATGACATACTGAGTATTAGTAAGATGAATTTTATGACATACTGAGTATCAGTAAGATGAAATTTTATGACATACTGAGTATCAGTAAGATGAAATTTTATGACATACTGAGTATCAGTAAGATGAAATTTTATGACATACTGAGTATCAGTAAGATGAAATTTTATGACATACTGAGTATTAAGATGAATTTTATGACACTGAGTATTACTAAGATGAAATTTTATGACATACTGAGTATTAGTAAGATGAAATTTTATGACATACTGAGTATTAGTAAGATGAAATTTTATGACATACTGAGTATTAGTAAGATGAAATTTTATGACATACTGAGTATTAGTAAGATGAAATTTTATGACATACTGAGTATCAGTAAGATGAAATTTTATGACATACTGAGTATCAGTAAGATGAAATTTATGACATACTGAGTATCAGTAAGATGAAATTTTATGACATACTGAGTATCAGTAAGATGAAATTTTATGACATACTGAGTATTAGTAAGATGAAATTTTATGACATACTGAGTATTAGTAAGATGAAATTTTATGACATACTGAGTATTAGTAAGATGAAATTTTATGACATACTGAGTATTAGTAAGATGAAATTTTTATGACATACTGAGTATTAGTAAGATGAAATTTTATGACATACTGAGTATTAGTAAGATGAAATTATTAAGTACACTGATTTTATGAGTATTAGTAAGATGAAATTTTATGACATACTGAGTATTAGTAAGATGAAATTTTATGACATACTGAGTATTAGTAAGATGAAATTTTATGACATACTGAGTAGTAAGATGAAATTTTAAGATGAGTATTTAAGATGAAATTTTATGACATACTGAGTATTAGTAAGATGAAATTTTATGACATACTGAGTATCAGTAAGATGAAATTTTATGACATACTGAGTATCAGTAAGATGAAATTTTATGACATACTGAGTATCAGTAAGATGAAATTTTATGACATACTAGTATTAGTTTTATGAGATGAAATTTTATGAAATTTTATGACATACTGAGTATTAGTAAGATGAAATTTATGACATACTGAGTATCAGTAAGATGAAATTTTATGACATACTGAGTATCAGTAAGATGACATTTTATGACATACTGAGTATCAGTAAGATGAAATTTTATGACATACTGAGTATTAGTAAGATGAAATTTTATGACATACTGAGTATTAGTAAGATGAAATTTTATGACATACTGAGTATTAGTAAGATGAAATTTTATGACATACTGAGTATTAGTAAGATGAAATTTTATGACATACTGAGTATTAGTAAGATGAAATTTTATGACATACTGAGTATTAGTAAGATGAAATTTTATGACATACTGAGTATTAGTAAGATGAAATTTTATGACATACTGAGTATTAGTAAGATGAAATTTTATGACATACTGAGTATTAGTAAGATGAAATTTTATGACATACTGAGTATTAGTAAGATGAAATTTTATGACATACTGAGTATTAGTAAGAGATGAAATTTTATGACATACTGATACTGAGTATCAGTAAGATGAAATTTTATGACATACTGAGTATTAGTAAGATGAAATTTTATGACATACTGAGTATTAGTAAGATGAAATTATGAAATGCTGAGTATCAGTAAGATGAAATTTTTTTATGACATACTGAGTATTAGTAAGATGAAATTTTATGACATACTGAGTATTAGTAAGATGAAATTTTATGACATACTGAGTATTAGTAAGATGAATTTTATGACATACTGAGTATTAGTAAGATGAAATTTTATGACACTGAGTATTAGTAAGATGAAATTTTATGACATACTGAGTATTAGTAAGATGAAATTTTATGACATACTGAGTATTAGAGTATTGAGTAAGATAAGATGAAATTTTATGACATACTGAGTATTAGTAAGATGAAATTTTATGACATACTGAGTATCAGTAAGATGAAATTTTATGACATACTGAGTATCAGTAAGATGACATTTTATGACACTGAGTATTAGTAAGATGAAATTTTATGACATACTGAGTATTAGTAAGATGAATTTTATGACATACTGAGTATTAGTAAGATGAAATTTTATGACATACTGAGTATCAGTAAGATGAAATTTTATGACATACTGAGTATTAGTAAGATGAAATTTTATGACATACTGAGTATTAGTAAGATGAAATTTTATGACATACTGAGTATCAGTAAGATGAAATTTATATGACATACTGAGTATCAGTAAGATGAAATTTTATGACATACTGAGTATTAGTAAGATGAAATTTTATGACATACTGAGTATTAGTAAGATGAAATTTTATGACATACTGAGTATTAGTAAGATGAAATTTTATGACATACTGAGTATTAGTAAGATGAAATTTTATGACATACTGAGTATCAGTAAGATGACATTTTATGACATACTGAGTATCAGTAAGATGAAATTTTATGACATACTGAGTATCAGTAAGATGAATTTTATGACATACTGAGTATTAGTAAGATGAAATTTTATGACATACTGAGTATTAGTAAGATGAAATTTTATGACATACTGAGTATTAGTAAGATGAAATTTTATGACATACTGAGTATCAGTAAGATGAAATTTTATGACATACTGAGTATTAGTAAGATGAAATTTTATGACATACTGAGTATTAGTAAGATGAAATTTTATGACATACTGAGTATTAGTAAGATGAAATTTTATGACATACTGAGTATTAGTAAGATGAAATTTTATGACATACTGAGTATTAGTAAGATGAAATTTTATGACATACTGAGTATCAGTAAGATGAAATTTTATGACATACTGAGTATTAGTAAGATGAAATTTTATGACATACTGAGTATTAGTAAGATGAAATTTTATGACATACTGAGTATTAGTAAGATGAAATTTTATGACATACTGAGTATCAGTAAGATGAAATTTTATGACATACTGAGTATTAGTAAGATGAAATTTTATGACATACTGAGTATCAGTAAGATGAAATTTTATGACATACTGAGACATACTAAGATGAAATTTTATGACATACTGAGTATTAGTAAGATGAAATTTTATGACATACTGAGTATTAGTAAGATGAAATTTTATGACATACTGAGTATAGTAAGATGAAATTTTATGACATACTGAGTATCAGTAAGATGAAATTTTATGACATACTGAGTATTAGTAAGATGAAATTTTATGACATACTGAGTATTAGTAAGATGAAATTTTATGACATACTGAGTATTAGTAAGATGAAATTTTATGACATACTGAGTATTAGTAAGATGAAATTTTATGACATACTGAGTATTAGTAAGATGAAATTTTATGACATACTGAGTATCAGTAAGATGAAATTTTATGACATACTGAGTATCAGTAAGATGAAATTTTATGACATACTGAGTATCAGTAAGATGAAATTTTATGACATACTGAGTATTAGTAAGATGAAATTTTATGACATACTGAGTATTAGTAAGATGAAATTTTATGACATACTGAGTATTAGTAAGATGAAATTTTATGACATACTGAGTATCAGTAAGATGAAATTTTATGACATACTGAGTATTAGTAAGATGAAATTTTATGACATACTGAGTATCAGTAAGATGAAATTTTATGACATACTGAGTATCAGTAAGATGAAATTTTATGACATACTGAGTATTAGTAAGATGAAATTTTATGACATACTGAGTATCAGTAAGATGAAATTTTATGACATACTGAGTATCAGTAAGATGAAATTTTATGACATACTGAGTATCAGTAAGATGAAATTTTATGACATGCTGAGTATCAGTAAGATGAAATTTTATGACATACTGAGTATTAGTAAATGAAATTTTATGACATACTGAGTATCAGTAAGATGACATTTTATGACATACTGAGTATCAGTAAGATGAAATTTTTGACACTGAGTATTAGTAAGATGAAATTTTATGACACTGAGTATTAGTAAGATGAAATTTTATGACATACTGAGTATTAGTAAGATGAAATTTTATGACATACTGAGTATTAGTAAGATGAAATTTTATGACATACTGAGTATCAGTAAGATGAAATTTTATGAAACTGAGTATCAGTAAGATGAAATTTTATGACATACTGAGTATTAGTAAGATGAAATTTTATGACATACTGAGTATCAGTAAGATGAAATTTTGACATACTGAGTATCAGTAAGATGAAATTTTATGACATACTGAGTATCAGTAAGATGAAATTTTATGACATACTGAGTATTAGTAAGATGAAATTTTATGACATACTGAGTATTAGTAAGATGAAATTTTATGACATACTGAGTATTAGTAAGATGAATTTATGACATACTGAGTATCAGTAAGATGAAAATTTTATGACATACTGAGTATTAGTAAGATGAAATTTTATGACATACTGAGTATTAGTAAGATGAAATTTTATGACATACTGAGTATCAGTAAGATGACATTTTATGACATACTGAGTATTAGTAAGATGAAATTTTATGACATACTGAGTATCAGTAAGATGACATTTTATGACATACTGAGTATTAGTAAGATGAAATTTTATGACATACTGAGTATCAGTAAGATGAAATTTTATGACATACTGAGTATTAGTAAGATGACATCAGTATTTTGAGTATGAGTATTAGTAAGATGAAATTTTTTGACATACTGAGTATTAGTAAGATGAAATTTTATGACATACTGAGTATTAGTAAGATGAAATTTTATGACATACTGAGTATTAGTAAGATGAAATTTTATGACATACTGAGTATCAGTAAGATGAAATTTTATGACATACTGAGTATTAGTAAGATGAATTTTATGACATACTGAGTATTAGTAAGATGAAATTTTATGACATACTGAGTATTAGTAAGATGAAATTTTATGACATACTGAGTATTAGTAAGATGAAATTTTATGACATACTGAGTACACTGAGTAAGATGAAATTTTATGACATACTGAGTATTAGTAAGATGAAATTTTATGACATACTGAGTATTAGTAAGATGAAATTTTATGACATACTGAGTAAGATGAAATTATGAAATTTTATACTGAGTATTAGTAAGATGAAATTTTATGACATACTGAGTATTAGTAAGATGAAATTTTATGACATACTGAGTATCAGTAAGATGAAATTTTATGACATACTGAGTATCAGTAAGATGAAATTTTATGACACTGAGTATCAGTAAGATGACATTTTATGACATGTTGAGTATTAGTAAGATGAAATTTTATGACATACTGAGTATTAGTAAGATGAAATTTTGACATACTGAGTATCAATACGATTAAATTTATGACATACTGAGTATCAGTAAGATGACATTTTATGACATACTGAGTATCAGTAAAATGAAATTATGAAATGCTGAGTATCAGTAAAATGAAATTTTATGACATACTGAGTATAACTAAATTGAAATTTTACGACATACTGAGTATCAGTAAAATGAAATTATGAAATGCTGAGTATCAGTAAGATTAAATTTTATGACATGTTGAGTATCATTAAGATGAAATTTTATTACATATTGAGTATTAGTAAGATGAAATTTTGACATACTGAGCATCAGTAAGTTGACATTTTATGACTATTACTAAGATGAAATTTTATGACATACTGAGTATTAGTAAGATGAAATTATGAAATGCTGAGTATCAGTAAGATGAAATTTTACGACATACTGAGTATCAGCTGAAATTCTATGACACTGAGTATTAGTAAGATGAAATTTTGTGACATACTGAGTATTAGTAAGATGAAATTTTATGACATACTGAGTATTAGTAAGATGACATTTTATGACACTGAGTATTACTAAGATGAAATTTTATGACATACTGAGTATCAGTAAGATGACATTTTATGACATACTGAGTATCAGTAAAATGAAATTATGACATACTGAGTATCAGTAAGATGAAATTTTATGACATACTGAGTATTAGTAAGATGAAATTTTATGACATACTGAGTATCAGTAAGATGACATTTTATGACATACTGAGTATCAATAAGATTAAATTTTATGACACTGAGTATCAGTAAGATGAAATTTTATGACACTGAGTATTAGTAAGATGAAATTTTATGACATACTGAGTATTAGTAAGATGAAATTTTATGACTGAGTATCAGTAAGATGACATTTTATGACATTGAGTATTAGTAAGATGAAATTTTATGACATACTGAGTATCAGTAAGATGAAATTTTATGACATACTGAGTATCAGTAAGATGAAATTTTATGACATACTGAGTATTAGTAAGATGAAATTTTATGACATACTGAGTATGAAATTCTATGACACTGAGTATTAGTAAGATGAAATTTTTATCAGTAAGATGAAATTTTATGACATACTGAGTATTAGTAAGATGAAATTTTATGACATACTGAGTATTAGTAAGATGAAATTTTATGACATACTGAGTATTAGTAAGATGAAATTTTATGACATACTGAGTATTAGTAAGATGAAATTTTATGACATACTGAGTATTAGTAAGATGAAATTTTATGACATACTGAGTATTAGTAAGATGAAATTTTATGACATACTGAGTATCAGTAAGATGACATTTTATGACATACTGAGTATCAGTAAGATGAAATTTTATGACATACTGAGTATCAGTAAGATGAAATTTTATGACATACTGAGTATTAGTAAGATGAAATTTTATGACATACTGAGTATCAGTAAGATGACATTTTATGACATACTGAGTATCAGTAAGATGAAATTTTATGACATACTGAGTATCAGTAAGATGACATTTTATGACATACTGAGTATTAGTAAGATGAAATTTTTGACATACTGAGTATAGTAAGATGAGTATTAGTAAGATGAAATTTGAATTTTATGACATACTGAGTATCAGTAAGATGAAATTTTATGACATACTGAGTATCAGTAAGATGAAATTTTATGACATACTGAGTATCAGTAAGATGAAATTTTATGACATACTGAGTATTAGTAAGATGAAATTTTATGACATACTGAGTATCAGTAAGATGAAATTTTATGACATACTGAGTATCAGTAAGATGAAATTTTATGACATACTGAGTATTAGTAAGATGAAATTTATGACATACTGAGTATCAGTAAGATGAAATTTTATGACATACTGAGTATCAGTAAGATGACATACTGAGTATCAGTAAGATGAATTTATGACATACTGAGTATCAGTAAGATGAAATTTTATGACATACTGAGTATCAGTAAGATGAAATTTTATGACATACTGAGTATTAGTAAGATGAAATTTTATGACATACTGAGTATTAGTAAGATGAAATTTTATGACATACTGAGTATTAGTAAGATGAAATTTTATGACATACTGAGTATTAGTAAGATGAAATTTATATGAGTATTAGAGATGAAATTATGACATACTGAGTATTAGTAAGATGAAATTTTATGACATACTGAGTATCAGTAAGATGAAATTTTATGACATACTGAGTATCAGTAAGATGAAATTTTATGACATACTGAGTATCAGTAAGATGAAATTTTATGACATACTGAGTATCAGTAAGATGAAATTTTATGACATACTGAGTATTAGTAAGATGAAATTTTATGACATACTGAGTATTAGTAAGATGAAATTTATGACATACTGAGTATTAGTAAGATGAAATTTTATGACATACTGAGTATTAGTAAGATGAAATTTTATGACATACTGAGTATTAGTAAGATGAAATTTTATGACATACTGAGTATTAGTAAGATGAAATTTTATGACATACTGAGTATCAGTAAGATGAAATTTTATGACATACTGAGTATCAGTAAGATGAAATTTTATGACATACTGAGTATTAGTAAGATGAAATTTTATGACATACTGAGTATTAGTAAGATGAAATTTTATGACATACTGAGTATCAGTAAGATGAAATTTTATGACATACTGAGTATCAGTAAGATGAAATTTTATGACATACTGAGTATCAGTAAGATGAAATTTTATGACATACTGAGTATTAGTAAGATGAAATTTTATGACATACTGAGTATTAGTAAGATGAAATTTTATGACATACTGAGTATTAGTAAGATGAAATTTTATGACATACTGAGTATTAGTAAGATGAAATTTTATGACATACTGAGTATTAGTAAGATTATGACATACTGAGTATCAGTAAGATGAAATTTTATGACATACTGAGTATCAGTAAGATGAATTTTATGACACTGAGTATTAGTAAGATGACATTTTATGACATACTGAGTATTAGTAAGATGAAATTTTATGACATACTGAGTAAGTAAGATGAAATTTTATGACATACTGAGTATCAGTAAGATGACATTTTATGACATACTGTAAGATGAAATTTTATGACATACTGAGTATTAGTAAGATGAAATTTTATGACATACTGAGTATTAGTAAGATGAAATTTTATGACATACTGAGTATCAGTAAGATGAAAATTTTATGACATACTGAGTATTAGTAAGATGAAATTTTATGACATACTGAGTATTAGTAAGATGAAATTTTATGACATACTGAGTATTAGTAAGATGAAATTTTTGACATGAGTATTAGTAAGATGAAATTTTATGACATACTGAGTATTAGTAAGATGAAATTTTATGACATACTGAGTATTAGTAAGATGAAATTTTATGACATACTGAGTATTAGTAAGATGAAATTTTATGACATACTGAGTATTAGTAAGATGAAATTTTATGACATACTGAGTATTAGTAAGATGAAATTTTATGACATACTGAGTATTAGTAAGATGAAATTTTATGACATACTGAGTATCAGTAAGATGAAATTTATGACATACTGAGTATCAGTAAGATAACATTTTATGTCATACTGAGTATCAGTAAGATGAAATTTTATGACATACTGAGTATTAGTAAGATGAAATTTTATGACATACTGAGTATTAGTAAGATTAAATTTTATGACATACTGAGTATCAGTAAGATAACATTTTATGACATACTGAGTATCAGTAAGATAAAATTTTATGACATACTGAGTATCAGTAAGATGAAATTTTATGACACTGAGTATTACTAAGATGAAATTTTATGACATACTGAGTATTAGTAAGATGAAATTTTATGACATATTGAGTATTAGTAAGATGAAATTTTATGACATACTGAGTATTAGTAAGATGAAATTTTGACATACTGAGTATCAATAAGATTAAATTTATGACATACTGAGTATCAGTAAGATGACATTTTATGACATACTGAGTATCAGTAAAATGAAATTATGAAATGCTGAGTATCAGTAAAATGAAATTTTATGACATACTGAGTATAACTAAATTGAAATTTTATGACATACTGAGTATCAGTAAGATGAAATTATGAAATGCTGAGTATCAGTAAGATGAAATTTTATGACATGTTGAGTATCATTAAGATGAAATTTTATGACATATTGAGTATTAGTAAGATGAAATTTTGACATACTGAGCATCAGTAAGTTGACATTTTATGACTATTACTAAGATGAAATTTTATGACATACTGAGTATTAGTAAGATGAAATTATGAAATGCTGAGTATCAGTAAGATGAAATTTTACGACATACTGAGTATCAGCTGAAATTCTATGACACTGAGTATTAGTAAGATGAAATTTTGTGACATACTGAGTATTAGTAAGATGAAATTTTATGACATACTGAGTATTAGTAAGATGACATTTTATGACACTGAGTATTAGTAAGATGAAATTTTATGACATACTGAGTATCAGTAAGATGAAATTTTATGACATACTGAGTATCAGTAAGATGATTTTATGACATGCTGAGTATCAGTAAAATGAAATTTTATGACATACTGAGTATTAGTAAGATGAAATTTTATGACATACTGAGTATCAGTAAGATGACATTTTATGACATACTGAGTATCAGTAAGATTAAATTTTATGACATACTGAGTATTAGTAAGATGAAATTTTATGACATACTGAGTATTAGTAAGATGAAATTTTATGACATACTGAGTATTAGTAAGATGAAATTTTATGACATACTGAGTATCAGTAAGATGAAATTTTTATGACAGATGACTAAGATGAAATTTATGACATACTGAGTATTAGTAAGATGAAATTTTATGACATACGTAGTAGTAATAAGATGAAATTTTATGACATACTGAGTATCAGTAAGATGAAATTTTATGACATACTGAGTATCAGTAAGATGAAATTTTATGACATACTGAGTATTAGTAAGATGAAATTTTATGACATACTGAGTATTAGTAAGATGAAATTTTGACATGAGTATCATAACTGATGACACTGAGTATCAGTAAGATGAAATTTTATGACATACTGAGTATTAGTAAGATGAAATTTTATGACATACTGAGTATCAGTAAGATGAAATTTTATGACATACTGAGTATCAGTAAGATGAAATTTTATGACATACTGAGTATTAGTAAGATGAAATTTTATGACATACTGAGTATTAGTAAGATGAAATTTTATGACATACTGAGTATCAGTAAGATGAAATTTTATGACATACTGAGTATTAGTAAGATGAAATTTTATGACATACTGAGTATTAGTAAGATGAAATTTTATGACATACTGAGTATCAGTAAGATGAAATTTTATGACATACTGAGTATCAGTAAGATGAAATTTTATGACATACTGAGTATTAGTAAGATGAAATTTTATGACATACTGAGTATCAGTAAAGAAATTTTATGACATACTGAGTATCAGTAAGATGAAATTTATGACATACTGAGTATCAGTAAGATGAAATTTTATGACATACTGAGTATCAGTAAGATGAAATTTTATGACATACTGAGTATCAGTAAGATGAAATTTTATGACATACTGAGTATTAGTAAGATGAAATTTTATGACATACTGAGTATCAGTAAGATGAAATTTTATGACATACTGAGTATCAGTAAGATGAAATTTTATGACATACTGAGTATCAGTAAGATGACATTTTATGACATACTGAGTATCAGTAAGATGAAATTTTATGACATACTGAGTATCAGTAAGATGAAATTTTATGACATACTGAGTATCAGTAAGATGAAATTTTATGACATACTGAGTATCATAGAAATTATATGCTGAGTATCAGTAAGATGAAATTTTATGACATACTGAGTATCAGTAAGATGACATTTTATGACTATTATAAGATGAAATTTTATGACATACTGAGTATTAGTAAGATGAAATTTTATGACATACTGAGTATTAGTAAGATGAAATTTTATGACATACTGAGTATCAGTAAGATGAAATTTTATGACATACTGAGTATTAGTAAGATGAAATTTTATGACATACTGAGTATTAGTAAGATGAAATTTTATGACATACTGAGTATTAGTAAGATGAAATTTTATGACATACTGAGTATTAGTAAGATGAAATTTTATGACATACTGAGTATTAGTAAGATGAAAATTTTATGATACATACTGAGTATCAGTAAGATGAAATTTTATGACATACTGAGTATTAGTAAGATGAAATTTTATGACATACTGAGTATTAGTAAGATGAAATTTTATGACATACTGAGTATCTGTAAGATGAAATTTTATGACATACTGAGTATTAGTAAGATGAAATTTTATGACATACTGAGTATCAGTAAGATGAAATTTTATGACATACTGAGTATTAGTAAGATGAAATTTTATGACATACTGAGTATTAGTAAGATGAAATTTTATGACATACTGAGTATTAGTAAGATGAAATTTTATGACATACTGAGTATTAGTAAGATGAAATTTTATGACATACTGAGTATTAGTAAGATGAAATTTTATGACATACTGAGTATTAGTAAGATGAAATTTTATGACATACTGAGTATCAGTAAGATGAAATTTTATGACATACTGAGTATCAGTAAGATGAAATTTTATGACATACTGAGTATCAGTAAGATGAAATTTTATGACATACTGAGTATTAGTAAGATGAAATTTTATGACACTGAGTATTAGTAAGATGAAATTTTATGACATACTGAGTATTAGTAAGATGAAATTTTATGACATACTGAGTATTAGTAAGATGAAATTTTATGACATACTGAGTATTAGTAAGATGAAATTTTATGACATACTGAGTATTAGTAAGATGAAATTTTATGACATACTGAGTATTAGTAAGATGAAATTTTATGACATACTGAGTATTAGTAAGATGAAATTTTATGACATACTGAGTATCAGTAAGATGAAATTTTATGACATACTGAGTATTAGTAAGATGAAATTTATGACATACTGAGTATTAGTAAGATGAAATTTTATGACATACTGAGTATCAGTAAGATGAAATTTTATGACATACTGAGTATTAGTAAGATGAAATTTTATGACATACTGAGTATTAGTAAGATGAAATTTTATGACATACTGAGTATTAGTAGATGAAATTTTATGACATACTGAGTATTAGTAAGATGAAATTATGACAGCTGAGTATCAGTAAGATGAAATTTTATGACATACTGAGTATCAGTAAGATGAAATTTTATGACATACTGAGTATCAGTAAGATGAAATTTTATGACATACTGAGTATCAGTAAGATGAAATTTTATGACATACTGAGTATTAGTAAGATGAAATTTTATGACATACTGAGTATAGTAAGATGAAAAGATGAAATTTATCTGAGTAAGATGAAATTTTATGACATACTGAGTATCAGTAAGATGAAATTTATGACACTGAGTATTAGTAAGATGAAATTTTATGACATACTGAGTATTAGTAAGATGAAATTTTATGACATACTGAGTATTAGTAAGATACTAAATTTTATGACATACTGAGTATCAGTAAGATGACATTTTATGACATACTGAGTATCAGTAAGATGAAATTTTATGACATGCTGAGTATCAGTAAGATGAAATTTTATGACATACTGAGTATTAGTAAGATGAAATTTTATGACATACTGAGTATCAGTAAGATGAAATTTTATGACATACTGAGTATCAGTAAGATGAAATTTTATGACATACTGAGTATCAGTAAGATGAATTTTATTACTGAGTATTAGTAAGATGAAATTTTATGACATACTGAGTATTAGTAAGATGAAATTTTATGACATACTGAGTATTAGTAAGATGAAATTTTATGACATACTGAGTATTAGTAAGATGAAAATTTTATGACATGCTGAGTATCAGTAAGATGAAATTTTTGACATACTGAGTAGTATGACATTTTATGACTATTACTAAGATGAAATTTTATGACATACTGAGTATTAGTAAGATGAAATTATGATGAATACTGAGTATCAGTAAGATGAAATTTTATGACATACTGAGTATTAGTAAGATGAAATTTTATGACATACTGAGTATTAGTAAGATGAAAATTTTATGACATACTGAGTATTAGTAAGATGAAATTTTATGACATACTGAGTATTAGTAAGATGAAATTTTATGACATACTGAGTATTAGTAAGATGAAATTTTTATGACATACTGAGTATTAGTAAGATGAAATTTTATGACATACTGAGTATCAGTAAGATGAAATTTTATGACATACTGAGTATTAGTAAGATGATGAAATTTTATGACATACTGAGTATTAGTAAGATGAAATTTTATGACATACTGAGTATTAGTAAGATGAAATTTTTGACATACTGAGTACATAAGATGAAATTTTAGACATACTGAGTAAGTAAGATGAATTTTATGACATACTGAGTATCAGTAAGATGAAATTTTATGACACTGAGTATCAGTAAGATGAAATTTTATGACATACTGAGTATTAGTAGATGAAATTTTATGACATACTGAGTATCAGTAAGATGAAATTTTATGACATACTGAGTATCAGTAAGATGAAATTTTATGACATACTGAGTATCAGTAAGATGAAATTTTATGACATACTGAGTATTAGTAAGATGAAATTTATGACATACTGAGTATCAGTAAGATGAAATTTTATGACATACTGAGTATTAGTAAGATGAAATTTTATGACATACTGAGTATCAGTAAGATGAATTTTTATGACATACTGAGTATCAGTAAGATGAAATTTTATGACATACTGAGTATTAGTAAGATGAAATTTTATGACATACTGAGTATCAGTAAGATGAAATTTATGACATACTGAGTATTAGTAAGATGAAATTTTATGACATACTGAGTATCAGTAAGATGAAATTTTATGACATACTGAGTATCAGAGTATGACACTGAGTATTAGTAAGATGAAATTTTATGACATACTGAGTATTAGTAAGATGAAATTTTATGACATACTGAGTATTAGTAAGATGAAATTTTATGACATACTGAGTATTAGTAAGATGAAATTTTATGACATACTGAGTATCAGTAAGATGAAATTTTATGACATACTGAGTATCAGTAAGATGAATTTTATGACATACTGAGTATCAGTAAGATGAAATTTTATGACATACTGAGTATTAGTAAGATGAAATTTTATGACATACTGAGTATTAGTAAGATGAAATTTTATGACATACTGAGTATTAGTAAGATGAAATTTTATGACATACTGAGTATCAGTAAGATGAAATTTTATGACATACTGAGTATTAGTAAGATGAAATTTTATGACATACTGAGTATTAGTAAGATGAAATTTTATGACATACTGAGTATCAGTAAGATGAAATTTTATGACATACTGAGTATTAGTAAGATGAAATTTTATGACATACTGAGTATTAGTAAGATGAAATTTTAAATTTTATGAATTTTACTGAGTATTAGTAAGATGAAATTTTATGACATACTGAGTATTAGTAAGATGAAATTTTATGACATACTGAGTATCAGTAAGATGAAATTTTATGACATACTGAGTATCAGTAAGATGAAATTTTATGACATACTGAGTATCACTGAGTATCAGTAAGATGAAATTTTATGACATACTGAGTATCAGTAAGATGAAATTTTATGACTGAGTATTACTAAGATGAAATTTTATGACATACTGAGTATTAGTAAGATGAAATTTTATGACATACTGAGTATCAGTAAGATGAAATTTTATGACATACTGAGTATCAGTAAGATGAAATTTTATGACATACTGAGTATTAGTAAGATGAAATTTTATGACATACTGAGTATTAGTAAGATGAAATTTTATGACATACTGAGTATTAGTAAGATGAAATTTTATGACATACTGAGTATTAGTAAGATGAAATTTTATGACATACTGAGTATCAGTAAGATGAAATTTTATGACATACTGAGTATCAGTAAGATGAAATTTTATGACATACTGAGTATCAGTAAGATGAAATTTTATGACATGCTGAGTATCAGTAAAATGAAATTTTATGACATACTGAGTATAACTAAATTGAAATTTTATGACATACTGAGTATCAGTAAAATGAAATTTTATGAAATGCTGAGTATCAGTAAGATGAAATTTTATGACATACTGAGTATCAGTAAGATGAAATTTTATGACATATTGAGTATTAGTAAGATGAAATTTTGACATACTGAGCATCAGTAAGTTGACATTTTATGACTATTACTAAGATGAAATTTTATGACATACTGAGTATTAGTAAGATGAAATTTATGAAATGCTGAGTATCAGTAAGATGAAATTTTATGACATACTGAGTATTAGTAAGATGAAATTTTATGACACTGAGTATTAGTAAGATGAAATTTTATGACATACTGAGTATTAGTAAGATGAAATTTTATGACATACTGAGTATTAGTAAGATGACATTTTATGACACTGAGTATTACTAAGATGAAATTTTATGACATACTGAGTATCAGTAAGATGACATTTTATGACATACTGAGTATCAGTAAAATGAAATTATGAAATGCTGAGTATCAGTAAAATGAAATTTTATGACATACTGAGTATTACTAAATTAAAATTTTATGCCATACTGAGTATCAGTAAGATGACATTTTATGACATACTGAGTATCAATAAGATTAAATTTTATGACACTGAGTATCAGTAAGATGACATTTTATGACACTGAGTATTAGTAAGATGAAATTTTATGACATACTGAGTATTAGTAAGATGAAATTTTATGACTGAGTATCAGTAAGATGACATTTTATGACATACTGAGTATTAGTAAGATGAAATTTTATGACATACTGAGTATCAGTAAGATGAAATTTTATGACATACTGAGTATCAGTAAGTAAGATGAAATTTTATGACATACTGAGTATTAGTAAGATGAAATTTTATGACATACTGAGTATCAGTAAGATGAAATTTTATGACATACTGAGTATTAGTAAGATGAAATTTTATGACATACTGAGTATTAGTAAGATGAAATTTTATGACATACTGAGTATTAGTAAGATGAAATTTTATGACATACTGAGTATTAGTAAGATGAAATTTTATGACATACTGAGTATTAGTAAGATGAAATTTTGACATACTGAGTATCACTAAGATATCAGTTTTATGACATACTGAGTATCAGTAAGATGAAATTTTATGACACTGAGTATCAGTAAGATGAAATTTTATGACACTGAGTATCAGTAAGATGAAATTTTATGACATACTGAGTATTAGTAAGATGAAATTTTATGACATACTGAGTATTAGTAAGATGAAATTTTATGACATACTGAGTATCAGTAAGATGAAATTTTATGACATACTGAGTATCAGTAAGATGAAATTTTATGACATACTGAGTATCAGTAAGATGAAATTTTATGACATACTGAGTATCAGTAAGATGAAATTTTATGACATACTGAGTATTAGTAAGATGAAATTTTATGACATACTGAGTATCAGTAAGATGAAATTTTATGACATACTGAGTATATAAGATGAAATTTTATGACATACTGAGTATCAGTAAGATGACATTTTATGACATACTGAGTATCAGTAAGATGAAATTTTATGACATGCTGAGTATCAGTAAGATGAAATTTTATGACATACTGAGTATCAGTAAGATGAAATTTTATGACATACTGAGTATTAGTAAGATGAAATTTATGACATACTGAGTATCAGTAAGATGAAATTTTATGACATAGTAAGTTATTTTATGACTATTACTAAGATGAAATTTTATGACATACTGAGTATTAGTAAGATGAAATTTTATGACATACTGAGTATCAGTAAGATGAAATTTTATGACATACTGAGTATCAGAGTATGACACTGAGTAAGATGAAATTTTATGACATACTGAGTATTAGTAAGATGAAATTTTATGACATACTGAGTATTAGTAAGATGAAATTTTATGACACACTGAGTATTACTAAGATGAAATTTTATGACATACTGAGTATCAGTAAGATGAAATTTTATGACATACTGAGTATCAGTAAGATGAAATTATGAAATGCTGAGTATCAGTAAGATGAAATTTTATGACATACTGAGTATTACTAAGATGAAATTTTATGACATACTGAGTATCAGTAAGATGACATTTTATGACATACTGAGTATCAGTAAGATGAAATTTTATGACATACTGAGTATCAGTAAGATGAAATTTTATGACATACTGAGTATTAGTAAGATGAAATTTTATGACATACTGAGTATTAGTAAGATGAAATTTTATGACATACTGAGTATCAGTAAGATGAAATTTTATGACATACTGAGTATTAGTAAGATGAAATTTTATGACATACTGAGTATTAGTAAGATGAAATTTATGACATACTGAGTATTAGTAAGATGAAATTTTATGACATACTGAGTATCAGTAAGATGAAATTTTATGACATACTGAGTATTAGTAAGATGAAATTTTATGACATACTGAGTATTAGTAAGATGAAATTTTATGACATACTGAGTATCAGTAAGATGAAATTTTATGACATACTGAGTATTAGTAAGATGAAATTTTATGACATACTGAGTATCAGTAAGATGAAATTTTATGACATACTGAGTATTAGTAAGATGAAATTTTATGACATACTGAGTATTAGTAAGATGACATTTTATGACATACTGAGTATCAGCTGAAATTTTATGACTGAGTATCAGTAAGATGAAATTTATGACATACTGAGTATTAGTAAGATGAAATTTTATGACATACTGAGTATTAGTAAGATGAAATTTTATGACATACTGAGTATTAGTAAGATGAAATTTTATGACACTGAGTATTTAAGATGAAATTTTATGACATACTGAGTATTAGTAAGATGAAATTTTATGACATACTGAGTATCAGTAAGATGAAATTTTATGACATACTGAGTATCAGTAAGATGAAATTTTATGACATACTGAGTATCAGTAAGATGAAATTTTATGACATACTGAGTATCAGTAAGATGAAATTTTATGACATACTGAGTATAGTAAGATGAAATTTTATGACATACTGAGTATTAGTAAGATGAAATTTTATGACATACTGAGTATCAGTAAGATGAATTTTATGACATACTGAGTATTAGTAAGATGAAATTTTATGACATACTGAGTATCAGTAAGATGAAATTTTATGACATACTGAGTATCAGTAAGATGAAATTTTATGACATACTGAGTATTAGTAAGATGAAATTTTATGACATACTGAGTATCATAAGATGAGAATTTTATGACATACTGAGTATAGTAAGATGAAATTTTATGACATGACATACTGAGTATTAGTAAGATGAAATTTTATGACATACTGAGTATTAGTAAGATGAAATTTTATGACATACTGAGTATCAGTAAGATGAAATTTTATGACATACTGAGTATTAGTATGAAATTTTATGACATACTGAGTATCAGTAAGATGAAATTTTATGACATACTGAGTATTAGTAAGATGAAATTTTATGACATACTGAGTATTAGTAAGATGAAATTTTATGACATACTGAGTATCAGTAAGATGACATTTTATGACATACTGAGTATAGTAAGATGAAATTTTATGAAATTATTGACATGAAATTTTATGAGTATCAGTAAGATGAAATTTTATGACATACTGAGTATTAGTAAGATGAAATTTTATGACATACTGAGTATTAGTAAGATGAAATTTTATGACATACTGAGTATTAGTAAGATGAAATTTTATGACATACTGAGTATCAGTAAGATGAAATTTTATGACATACTGAGTATTAGTAAGATGAAATTTTATGACATACTGAGTATTAGTAAGATGAAATTTTATGACATACTGAGTATTAGTAAGATGAAATTTTATGACATACTGAGTATTAGTAAGATGAAATTTTATGACATACTGAGTATTAGTAAGATGAAATTTTATGACATACTGAGTATTAGTAAGATGAAATTTATGACATACTGAGTATGACATAAGTATCAGTAAGATGAAATTTTATGATACTGAGTATTAGTAAGATGAAATTTTATGACATACTGAGTATTAGTAAGATGAAATTTTATGACATACTGAGTATTAGTAAGATGAAATTTTATGACATACTGAGTATCAGTAAGATGAATTTTATGACATACTGAGTATCAGTAAGATGAAATTTTATGACATACTGAGTATTAGTAAGATGAAATTTTATGACATACTGAGTATTAGTAAGATGAAATTTTATGTATACTGAGTATCAGTAAGATGAAATTTTATGACATACTGAGTATTAGTAAGATGAATTTTATGACATACTGAGTATCAGTAAGATGAAATTTTATGACATACTGAGTATCAGTAAGATGACATTTTATGACATACTGAGTATTAGTAAGATGAAATTTTATGACATACTGAGTATTAGTAAGATGAAATTTTATGACATACTGAGTATTAGTAAGATGAAATTTTATGACATACTGAGTATCAGTAAGATGAAATTTTATGACATACTGAGTATCAGTAAGATGAAATTTTATGACATACTGAGTATCAGTAAGATGAATTTTATGACATACTGAGTATTAGTAAGATGAAATTTTATGACATACTGATACAGTAAGATGAAATTTTATGACATACTGAGTATTAGTAAGATGAAATTTTATGACATACTGAGTATAAGATGAAATTTTATGACATGTTGAGTATTAGTAAGATGAAATGACATACTGAGTATATAAGTAAGATGAAATTTTATGACATACTGAGTATCAGTAAGATGAAATTTTATGACATACTGAGTATCAGTAAGATGAAATTTTATGACATACTGAGTATTAGTAAGATGAATTTTATGACATACTGAGTATTAGTAAGATGAAATTTTATGACATACTGAGTATTAGTAAGATGAAATTTATGACATACTGAGTATTAGTAAGATGAAATTTTATGACATACTGAGTATCAGTAAGATGACATTTTATGACATACTGAGTATCAGTAAAATGAAATTATGAAATGCTGAGTATATGAAATTTTATGACATACTGAGTATTACTAAATTGAAATTTTATGACATACTGAGTATCAGTAAGATGACATTTTATGACATACTGAGTATCAGTAAGATGAAATTTTATGACACTGAGTATCAGTAAGATGAAATTTTATGACATACTGAGTATTAGTAAGATGAAATTTTATGACATACTGAGTATTAGTAAGATGAAATTTTATGACACTGAGTATTAGTAAGATGACATTTTATGACATACTGAGTATTAGTAAAGATGAAATTTATGAAATGCTGAGTATCAGTAAGATGAAATTTTGACATACTGAGTATCAGTAAGACATTTTATGACTATTACTAAGATGAAATTTTATGACATACTGAGTATTAGTAAGATGAAATTATGAAATGCTGAGTATCAGTAAGATGAAATTTTATGACATACTGAGTATTAGTAAGATGAAATTTTATGACATACTGAGTATTAGTAAGATGAAATTTTATGACATACTGAGTATCAGTAAGATGAAATTTTATGACATACTGAGTATTAGTAAGATGAAATTTTATGACATACTGAGTATTAGTAAGATGAAATTTTATGACATACTGAGTATCAGTAAGATGAAATTTTATGACATACTGAGTATCAGTAAGATGAAATTTTATGACATACTGAGTATCAGTAAATTTTATGACATACTGAGTATCAGTAAGATGAAATTTTATGACATACTGAGTATTAGTAAGATGAAATTTTATGACATACTGAGTATTAGTAAGATGAAATTTTATGACATACTGAGTATCAGTAAGATGAAAATTTATGACATACTGAGTATCAGTAAGATGAATTTTATGACATACTGAGTATCAGTAAGATGAAATTTTATGACATACTGAGTATGAAAGTAAGATGAAATTTTATGACATACTGAGTATCAGTAAGATGAAATTTTATGACATACTGAGTATCAGTAAGATGAAATTTTATGACATACTGAGTATTAGTAAGATGAAATTTTATGACATACTGAGTATTAGTAAGATGAAATTTTATGACATACTGAGTATTAGTAAGATGAAATTTTATGACATACTGAGTATTAGTAAGATGAAATTTTATGACATACTGAGTATTAGTGAATTTATGACATACTGAGTATCAGTATGAAATTTTAGACATAAGATGAAATTTTATTATATGACATACTGAGTATTAGTAAGATGAAATTTTATGACATACTGAGTATTAGTAAGATGAAATTTTATGACATACTGAGTATTAGTAAGATGAAATTTTATGACATACTGAGTATTAGTAAGATGAAATTTTATGACATACTGAGTATTAGTAAGATGAAATTTTATGACATACTGAGTATTAGTAAGATGAAATTTTATGACATACTGAGTATTAGTAAGATGAAATTTTATGACATACTGAGTATCAGTAAGATGAAATTTTATGACATACTGAGTATTAGTAAGATGAAATTTTATGACATACTGAGTATTAGTAAGATGAAATTTTATGACATACTGAGTGACATACTGAGTATTAGTAAGATGAAATTTTATGACATACTGAGTATCAGTAAGATGAAATTTTATGACACTGAGTATTAGTAAGATGAAATTTTATGACATACTGAGTATTAGTAAGATGAAATTTTATGACATACTGAGTATTAGTAAGATGACATTTTATGACATACTGAGTATTAGTAAGATGAAATTTTATGACACTGAGTATTAGTAAGATGAAATTTTATGACATACTGAGTATTAGTAAGATGAAATTTTATGACATACTGAGTATTATGACATACTGAGAGTAAGATGAATTTTATGACATACTGAGTATTAGTAAGATGAAATTTTATGACATACTGAGTATTAGTAAGATGAAATTTTATGACATACTGAGTATCAGTAAGATGAAATTTTATGACATACTGAGTATCAGTAAGATGAAATTTTATGACATACTGAGTATTAGTAAGAGAAATTTTATGACATACTGAGTATTAGTAAGATGAAATTTTATGACATACTGAGTATTAGTAAGATGAAATTTTATGACATACTGAGTATTAGTAAGATGAAATTTTATGACATACTGAGTATCAGTAAGATGAAATTATGAAATGCTGAGTATCAGTAAGATGAAATTTTATGACATACTGAGTATCAGTAAGATGAAATTTTATGACATACTGAGTATCAGTAAGATGAAATTTTATGACATACTGAGTATCAGTAAGATGAAATTTTATGACATACTGAGTATCAGTAAGATGAAATTTTATGACACTGAGTATTAGTAAGATGAAATTTTATGACATACTGAGTATCAGTAAGATGAAATTTTATGACATACTGAGTATCAGTAAGATGAAATTTTATGACATACTGAGTATTAGTAAGATGAAATTTTATGACATACTGAGTATCAGTAAGATGAAATTTTATGACATACTGAGTATCAGTAAGATGAAATTTTATGACATACTGAGTATTAGTAAGATGAAATTTTATGACATACTGAGTATTAGTAAGATGAAATTTCAGTAAGATGAAATTTTATGACACTGAGTATCAGTAAGATGACATTTTATGACATACTGAGTATCAGCTGAAATTTTATGACACTGAGTATTAGTAAGATGAAATTTTATGACATACTGAGTATTAGTAAGATGAAATTTTATGACATACTGAGTATTAGTAAGATGAAATTTTATGACATACTGAGTATTAGTAAGATGAAATTATGAAATGCTGAGTATCAGTAAGATGAAATTTTATGACATACTGAGTATCAGTAAGATGAAATTTTATGACATACTGAGTATTAGTAAGATGAAATTTTATGACATACTTATTAGTAAGATGACATTTTATGAATACTGAGTACTAAGATGAAATTTTATGAACTGAGTATTAGTAAGATGAAATTATGACATACTGAGTATCAGTAAGATGAAATTTTATGACATACTGAGTATCAGTGAAAGATGAAAGTATTTAAGATGAAATTTTATGACATACTGAGTATTAGTAAGATGAAATTTTATGACATACTGAGTATTAGTAAGATGACATTTTATGACATACTGAGTATTAGTAAGATGAAATTTTATGACATACTGAGTATCAGTAAGATGAAGTATTAAAATGAAATTATGACATACTGAGTATCAGTAAGATGAAATTTTATGACATACTGAGTATTAGTAAGATGAAATTTTATGACATACTGAGTATCAGTAAGATGAAATTTTATGACATACTGAGTATCAGTAAGATGAAATTTTATGACATACTGAGTATCAGTAAGATGAAATTTTATGACATACTGAGTATTAGTAAGATGAAATTTTGACATACTGAGTATTAGTAACTGAAATTTATGCTGAGTATTAGTAAGATGAAATTTTATGACATACTGAGTATTAGTAAGATGAAATTTTATGACATACTGAGTATTAGTAAGATGAAATTTTATGACATACTGAGTATCAGTAAGATGAAATTTTATGACACTGAGTATTAGTAAGATGAAATTTTTGACATACTGAGTATTAGTAAGATGAAATTTTATGACATACTGAGTATTAGTAAGATGACATTTTACGACATACTGAGTATCAGCTGAAATTTTATGACATACTGAGTATCAGTAAGATGAAATTTTATGACATACTGAGTATTAGTAAGATGAAATTTTATGACATACTGAGTATCAGTAAGATGAAATTTTATGACATACTGAGTATTAGTAAGATGAAATTTTATGACATACTGAGTATCAGTAAGATAAAATTTTATGACATACTGAGTATCAGTAAGATGAAATTTTATGACATACTGAGTATTAGTAAGATGAAATTTTATGACACTGAGTATCAGTAAGATTTTATGACATATGAGTATTAGTAAGATGAAATTTTATGACATACTGAGTATTAGTAAGATGAAATTTTATGACATACTGAGTATTAGTAAGATGAAATTTTATGACATACTGAGTATCAAGTAAGATTAAATTTATGACATACTGAGTATCAGTAAGATGACATTTTATGACATACTGAGTATCAGTAAGATGAAATTATGAAATGCTGAGTATCAGTAAAATGAAATTTTATGCCATACTGAGTATTACTAAGATGAAATTTTATGACATACTGAGTATCAGTAAGATGAACATTTTATGACATACTGAGTATCAGTAAGATGAAATTTTATGACATACTGAGTATCAGTAAGATGAAATTTTATGACATACTGAGTATTAGTAAGATGAAATTTTATGACATACTGAGTATCAGTAAGATGAAATTTTATGACATACTGAGTATTAGTAAGATGATGACATACTGAGTATTAGTAAGATGAAATTTTATGACATACTGAGTATTAGTAAGATGACATTTTATGACACTGAGTATTAGTAAGATGAAATTTTATGACATACTGAGTATTAGTAAGATGACATTTTATGACATACTGAGTATCAGTAAGATGAAATTTTATGACATACTGAGTATCAGTAAGATGAAATTTTATGACATACTGAGTATTACTAAGATGAAATTTTATGACATACTGAGTATCAGTAAGATGAAATTTTATGACATACTGAGTATCAGTAAGATGAAATTTTATGACATACTGAGTATCAGTAAGATGAATTTTATGACACTGAGTATTAGTAAGATGAAATTTTATGACATACTGAGTATTAGTAAGATGAAATTTTATGACATACTGAGTATTAGTAAATTTTATGACATGAAATTATGACATACTGAGTATCAGTAAGATGAAATTTTATGACATACTGAGTATCAGTAAGATGAAATTTTATGACATACTGAGTATTAGTAAGATGAAATTTTATGACACTGAGTATTAGTAAGATGAAATTTTATGACATACTGAGTATTAGTAAGATGAAATTTTATGACATACTGAGTATTAGTAAGATGACATTTTTTATGACATACTGAGTATTAGTAAGATGAAATTTTATGACATACTGAGTATTAGTAAGATGAAATTTTATGACATACTGAGTATTAGTAAGATGAATTTTATGACATACTGAGTATCAGCTGAAATTTTATGACTGAGTATTAGTAAGATGAAATTTTGACATACTGACTGAGTATTATCAGTAAGATGAAATTTTATGACACTGAGTATTAGTAAGATGAAATTTTATGACATACTGAGTATTAGTAAGATGAAATTTTATGACATACTGAGTATTAGTAAGATGAAATTTTATGACATACTGAGTATCAATAAGATGAAATTTTATGACATACTGAGTATCAGTAAGATGAAATTTTATGACATACTGAGTATCAGTAAGATGAAATTATGAAATGCTGAGTATCAGATGAAATTTTATGACATACTGAGTATTAGTAAGATGAAATTTTATGACATACTGAGTATCAGTAAGATGATTATGACATTGAGTATAGTAAGATGAAACTGAGTATTAGTAAGATGAAATTTTATGACATACTGAGTATTAGTAAGATGAAATTTATGACATACTGAGTATCAGTAAGATGAAATTTTATGACATACTGAGTATTAGTAAAGATGAAATTTTATGACACTACTAGTAAGAAATTTTACATACTGAGTATTAGTAAGATGAAATTTTATGACATACTGAGTATCAGTAAGATGAAATTTTATGACATACTGAGTATTAGTAAGATGAAATTTTATGACATACTGAGTATCAGTAAGATGACATTTTATGACATACTGAGTATTAGTAAGATGAAATTTTATGACATACTGAGTATTAGTAAGATGAAATTTTATGACATACTGAGTATAAGATGAAATTTTATGACACTGAGTATTAGTAAGATGAAATTTTATGACATACTGAGTATTAGTAAGATGAAATTTTATGACATACTGAGTATCAGTAAGATGAAATTTTATGACATACTGAGTATTAGTAAGATGAAATTTTATGACATTTTATGACACTGAGTATTAGTAAGATGAAATTTTATGACATACTGAGTATTAGTAAGATGACATTTTATGACATACTGAGTATTAGTAAGATGAAATTTTATGACATACTGAGTATTAGTAAGATGAATTTTATGACATACTGAGTATTAGTAAGATGAAATTTTATGACATACTGAGTATTAGTAAGATGAAATTTTATGACATACTGAGTATCAGTGAAAATGATGACTGATATTTATGACATTTTATACTGAGTATTAGTAAGATGAAATTTTATGACATACTGAGTATTAGTAAGATGAAATTTTATGACATACTGAGTATTAGTAAGATGAAATTTTTGACATACTGAGTATTAGTAAGATGAAATTTTATGACATACTGAGTATTAGTAAGATGAAATTTTATGACATACTGAGTATTATCAGATAAGATGAAATTTAAGATGAAATACTGACATATTGAGTATTAGTAAGAAATTTTATGACATACTGAGTATTAGTAAGATGACATTTTATGACATACTGAGTATTAGTAAGATGAAATTTTATGACATACTGAGTATCAGTAAGATGAAATTTTATGACATACTGAGTATCAGTAAGATGACATTTTATGACATACTGAGTATCAGTAAGATGAAATTTTATGACATACTGAGTATCAGTAAGATGAAATTTTATGACATACTGAGTATCAGTAAGATGACATTTTATGACACTGAGTATTACTAAGATGACATTTTATGACATACTGAGTATCAGTAAAATGAAATTATGACATACTGAGTATCAGTAAGATGAAATTTTATGACATACTGAGTATTAGTAAGATGAAATTTTATGACATACTGAGTATCAGTAAGATGAAATTATGAATGCTGAGTATTAGTTGAAATGACATACTGAGTATTAGTAAGATGACATTTTATGACATACTGAGTATTAGTAAGATTTTTATGACATACTGAGTATTAGTAAGATGAAATTTTATGACACTGAGTATTAGTAAGATGACATTTTACATACTGATATCAGTGAAATTTTATGACACTGAGTATTAGTAAGATGAAATTTTATGACATACTGAGTATTAGTAAGATGAAATTTTATGACATACTGAGTATTACTAAATGAAATTTTATGAGATGAGTAAGTAAAATTTTATGACATACTGAGTATCAGTAAGTAATTTTATGACATACTGAGTATCAGTAAGATGAAATTTTATGACATACTGAGTATTAGTAAGATGAAATTTTATGACATACTGAGTATTAGTAAGATGAAATTTTATGACATACTGAGTATTAGTAAGATGAAATTTTATGACATACTGAGTATCAGTAAGATGAAATTTTATGACATACTGAGTATCAGTAAGATGAAATTTTATGACATACTGAGTATCAGTAAGATGAAATTTTATGACATACTGAGTATCAGTAAGATGAAATTTATGACACTGAGTATCAGTAAGATGACATTTTATGACATACTGAGTATTACTAAGATGAAATTTTATGACATACTGAGTATTAGTAAGATGAAATTTTATGACATACTGAGTATCAGTAAGATGAAATTTTATGACATACTGAGTATCAGTAAGATGAAATTTTATGACATACTGAGTATCAGTAAGATGAAATTTTATGACATACTGAGTATTAGTAAGATGAAATTTTATGACATACTGAGTATTTAAGATGAAATTTTATGACATACTGAGTATCAGTAAGATGAAATTTTATGACATACTGAGTATTAGTAAGATGAAATTTTATGACATACTGAGTATTAGTAAGATGAAATTTTATGACATACTGAGTATTAGTAAGATGAAATTTTATGACATACTGAGTATTAGTAAGATGAAATTTTATGACATGCTGAGTATCAGTAAGATGAAATGAGTATTATAAGATGACATACTGAGTATCAGAAATTTTATGACACTGAGTAAGATGAAATTTTATGACATACTGAGTATCAGCTGAAATTTGACATTGAGTAACTAAGATGAAATTTTATGACATACTGAGTATCAGTAAGATGAAATTTTATGACATACTGAGTATCAGTAAGATGAAATTTTGACATACTGAGTATTAGTAAGATGAAATTTATGACATACTGAGTATCAGTAAGATGACATTTTATGACATACTGAGTATCAGTAAGATGAAATTTTATGACATGTTGAGTATTAGTAAGATGAAATTTTATGACATACTGAGTATTAGTAAGATGAAATTTTATGACATACTGAGTATCAGTAAGATGAAATTTTACGACATACTGAGTATCAGCTGAAATTCTATGACACTGAGTATTAGTAAGATGAAATTTTGTGACATACTGAGTATTAGTAAGATGAAATTTTATGACATACTGAGTATTAGTAAGATGACATTTTATGACACTGAGTATTACTAAGATGAAATTTTATGACATACTGAGTATCAGTAAGATGACATTTTATGACATACTGAGTATCAGTAAAATGAAATTATGAAATGCTGAGTATCAGTAAAATGAAATTTTATGACATACTGAGTATTACTAAATTAAAATTTTATGCCATACTGAGTATCAGTAAGATGACATTTTATGACATACTGAGTATCAATAAGATTAAATTTTATGACACTGAGTATCAGTAAGATGACATTTTATGACACTGAGTATTACTAAGATGAAATTTTATGACATGTTGAGTATTAGTAAGATGAAATTTTATGACACTGAGTATCGGTAAGATGACATTTTATGACATGTTGAGTATTAGTAAGATGAAATTATGAAATGCAGAGTATCAGTAAGATGAAATTTTGACATACTGAGCATCAGTAAGTTGACATTTTATGACTATTACTAAGATGAAATTTTATGACATACTGAGTATTAGTAAGATGAAATTATGAAATGCAGAGTATCAGTAAGATGAAATTTTATGACATACTGAGTATTAGTAAGATGAAATTTTATGACATACTGAGTATTAGTAAGATGACATTTTACGACATACTGAGTATCAGCTGAAATTCTATGACACTGAGTATTAGTAAGATGAAATTTTGTGACATACTGAGTATTAGTAAGATGAAATTTTATGACATACTGAGTATTAGTAAGATGACATTTTACGACATACTGAGTATCAGCTGAAATTTTATGACTGAGTATCAGTAAGCTGAAATTTTACGACATACTGAGTATTAGTAAGATAAATTATGAAATGCTGAGTATCAGTAAGATAAAATTTTATGACACTGAGTATCGGTAAGATGACATTTTATGACACTGAGTATTACTAAGATGAAATTTTATGACATACTGAGTATTAGTAAGATGAAATTTTGACATACTGAGTATCAATAAGATTAAATTTATGACATACTGAGTATCAGTAAGATGACATTTTATGACATACTGAGTATCAGTAAGATGAAATTATGAAATGCTGAGTATCAGTAAAATGAAATTTTATGACATACTGAGAATTACTAAATTAAAATTTTATGCCATACTGAGTATCAGTAAGATGACATTTTATGACATACTGAGTATCAATAAGATTAAATTTATGACATACTGAGTATCAGTAAGATGACATTTTATGACATACTGAGTATCAGTAAAATGAAATTATGAAATGCTGAGTATCAGTAAAATGAAATTTTATGACATACTGAGTATAACTAAATTGAAATTTTACGACATACTGAGTATCAGTAAGATGAAATTATGAAATGCTGAGTATTAGTAAGATGAAATTTTTACTGACATCTGAGTATGACTATTACTAAGATGAAATTTTATGACATACTGAGTATTAGTAAGATGAAATTTATGAAATGCTGAGTACATACTGAGTATGAGTAAGATGAAATTTTATGACACACTGAGTATTAGTAAGATGAAATTTTATGACATACTGAGTATTAGTAAGATGATGAATTTTATGACATACTGAGTATCATTAAGATGAAATTTTATGACATACTGAGTATTAGTAAGATGAAATTTTGACATACTGAGCATCAGTAAGTTGACATTTTATGACTATTACTAAGATGAAATTTTATGACATACTGAGTATCATTAAGATGAAATTTTATGACATACTGAGTATTAGTAAGATGAAATTTTATGACATACTGAGTATCAGATGAAATTTTATGACACTGATTATTAGTAAGATGAAATTTTATGACATACTGAGTATTAGTAAGATGAAATTTTATGACATACTGAGTATCAGATGAAATTTTATGACATACTGAGTATTAGTAAGATGACATTTTAACGACATACTGAGTATCAGATGACATTTTATGACACTGAGTATTAGTAAGATGAAATTTTATGACATACTGAGTATTAGTAAGATGACATTTTATGACATACTGAGTATTAGTAAGATGACATTTTATGACATACTGAGTATTAGTAAGATGAAATTTTATGACATACTGAGTATTAGTAAGATGAAATTTTATGACATACTGAGTATTAGTAAGATGAAATTTTATGACATACTGAGTATCAGCTGAAATTTTATGACATACTGAGTATCAGTAAGATGACATTTTATGACTGAGTATTACTAAGATGAAATTTTATGACATGTTGAGTATTAGTAAGATGAAATTTTATGACATACTGAGTATTAGTAAGATGAAATTTTATGACATACTGAGTATCAGATGAAATTTTATGACATACTGAGTATTAGTAAGATGACATTTTATGACACTGAGTATTAGTAAGATGAAATTTTATGACATACTGAGTATTAGTAAGATGAAATTTTATGACACTATTACTAAGATGAAATTTTATGACATGTTGAGTATTAGTAAGATTAAATTTTATGACATACTGAGTATTAGTAAGATGACATTTTATGACATACTGAGTATTAGTAAGATAAATTATGAAATGCTGAGTATCAGTAAGATGAAATTTTATGACATACTGAGTATCAGTAAGATAACATTTTATGACATACTGAGTATCAGTAAGATAACATTTTATGACATACTGAATATCAGTAAGATCAAATTTTATGACATACTGAGTATCAGTAAGATGACATTTTATGACACTGAGTATTAGTAAGATGACATTTTATGACATACTGAGTATCAGTAAAATTAAATTATGAAACACTGAGTATCAGTAAAATTAAATTTTATGACATACTGAGTATTAGTAAATTGAAATTTTACGACATACTGAGTATCAGTAAGATGAAATTATGAAATGCTGAGTATCAGTAAAAATGAAATTTTTGACATACTGAGTATTAGTAAGATGAAATTTTATGACATACTGAGTATTAGTAAGATATGACATACTGAGTATCAGCTGAAACATGACACTGAGTATTAGTAAGATGAAATTTTATGACATTTTGAGCATTAGTAAGATTAAATTTTATGACATACTGAGTATTACTAAATTGAAATTTTATGACATGTTGAGTATTAGTAAGATGAAATTATGAAATGCTGAGTATCAGTAAGATACAATTTTATGACATACTGAGTATCAGTAAAATGAAATTTTATGACATGTTGAGTATTAGTAAGATTAAATTTTATGACATACTGAGTATTACTAAATTGAAATTTTATGACATGTTGAGTATTAGTAAGATGAAATTATGAAATGCTGAGTATCAGTAAGATGACAATTTTATGACATACTGAGTATGAGTATTTAGATGACATTTTATGACATAATGAGTATCAGTAAGATTACATTTATGACATACTGAGTATTAGTAAGATTAAATTTTATGACATACTGAGTATCAATAAGATGAAATTTTATGACATACTGAGTATCAGTAAGATTAAATTTTATGACATACTGAGTATCAGTAAGTTGACATTTTATGACATACTGAGTATTAGTAAGATGACATTTTATGACACTGAGTATTACTAAGATGAAATTTTGACATGTTGAGCATTAGTAAGATTAAATTTTATGACATACTGAGTATTAGTAAGATGAAATTTTACGACATACTGAGTATCAGTAAGCTGAAATTTTACGACATACTAAGTATTAGTAAGATGAAATTATGAAATGCTGAGTATTAGTAAGATGAAATTATGAAATGCTGAGTATTAGTAAAATGAAATTTTGACATACTGAGTATTAGTAAGATGACATTTTATGATATACTGAGTATCAGCTGAAATTTTATGACACTGAGTATTAGTAAGATTACATTTTACGACATACTGAGTATCAGCTGAAATTTTATGACACTGAGTATTACTAAGATGAAATTTTATGACATTTTGAGTATTAGTAAGATGAAATTTTATGACATACTGAGTATTACTAAAATTGAAATTTTATGACATGTTGAGTATTAGTAAGATGAAATTTGAAATGCTGAGTATCAGTAAGATACAATTTTATGACATACTGAGTATCAGTAAGATGAAATTTTATGACATGTTGAGTATTAGTAAGATGAAATTTTATGACACTGAGTATTAGTAAGATGAAATTTTATGACATACTGAGTATCAGTAAGATGAAATTTTATGACATACTGAGTATCATTAAGATGAATTTTATGACATACTGAGTATTAGTAAGATGAAATTTTGACATACTGAGTATCAATAAGATTAAATTTATGACATACTGAGTATCATTAAGATGAAATTTTATGACATACTGAGTATTAGTAAAATGAAATTTATGACATACTGAGTATCAATAAGATTAAATTTATGACATACTGAGTATTAGTAAGATTACATTTTATGACATACTGAGTATCAGTAAGATTACATTTATGACATACTGAGTATTAGTAAGATGAAATTTTGACATGCTGAGTATTAGTAAGATTACATGTTTTTGACACTGAGTATTACTAAATTTAAATTTGATCTTACATACTGAGTATCAGTAAGATTAAATGTATGACATACTGAGTATTACTAAGATGAAATTTTATGACATACTGAGTATTAGTAAGATGAAATTTTGACATACTGAGTATCAGTAAGTTTACATTTTATGACATACTGAGTATCAGTAAGATGAAATTTTATGACATGTTGAGTATTAGTAAGATGAAATTTTGACATACTGAGTATCAGTAAGTTTACATTTATGACATAATGAGTATTACTAAGATGAAATTTTATGACGTTGAGTATTAGTAAGATGAAATTTTAAGACATACTGAATATCAGTAAGTTTACATTTTATGACATACTGAGTATCAGTAAGATGAAATTATGAAATGCTGAGTATCAGTAAGGAAATTTTATGACATACTGAGTATTAGTAAGATTAAAATTTTGTGATGTCAAAAGCATCTGTGTCTCGGAGGAGTCGTACAGTAGAAACATCATCAGCGTCAAACACGGTTTTCAGCGGCTCTGCGTTCTGCTCCAAACATCACACAAGTTCACGAGTTCATGAAAGCATTTATGAAAACCATCAGGACTGCCATGTCAAACTTTGATATCATGACCACATTAGAATAATAACACTGGTGGAAATATGTGCTCTTGTGCTCATGAGGGGTGATAAACCACATGAAAGCACTTACACTGTCAGCAGCCGCGTGTTATTCTTTCATTTAAAAAGGTCCAAGTTAAGAGGAACACTTACAATAATATTAGTTCATAAAATGCTGTAATAAGCTTATTATGCTTCAGAGATGAACAGAAATGTTGGGTTGTTTAACACAAACACATGGACCTTCAGAGCAGCTGATGAATACAGAATGGCTCGTTCTCAGGGAACCTGCCATTGATGAGCTTCTCATTTTCACTGGTTGTGAAAGATTCAACATTCAAGATTCAAGAGTTTTATTTGTCACATACACAGTTATATACAGAATATACAACCGGAAAGAAGTGATTGCATTTCATTTTATATCTCTTCAAAATAAATTTAGCTTGTTTTTAATTTCTTTTGCTGTCTATTTAGTTTTCCCCCCTTAAAATTCTGTGAACATGCAGAATGCGTCACGCTTTCTGTTAATAATGCAAACATTAAAGTGTGACTTTTTTTGACCACTTGATGTTTGAAGTTCAGAAAATCAAACTAATAGGGACACATTCATAAAACAATAGCATTTGTACATTAAACCTTTTGAATGTCAAAGAGAAATGTTATTGATTGTGAATGTTTTCAATGTGATCAAAGAATCACACGAACAGAATTTATAGAAATACTCACGGTTACCACTAGAATTAATTCCGTTATCACTTCACTTTATTGGCCTGGTACTCTGAGCCAGAGAAATAACACACACGCATGCACACACAAACACACACTCTCACGGAGAGAACCTTTTCTCAATGCGTCGAACAGACTGGAACAAAAAGAAAGTCAAGACAGACAGAATATGAAAAAGACCAGAAAGATATTTATTTCATCCAAGATTCTCACATCTAGTACAAAACACACACTATAAATAAAGTCCCATATAAACCCTGATGAAGCTCGAAGTGTTCATAAACCTGGAGAAACAGCGCCACCTGCCGAACTCCAACACACATTAGATCAAATCTGTGCAAAACGTCATGGAATATGTTCTGACATAAAGTGAAACAGTATGAGGTACCAAAATCAGTCTGTCTAACAGTTGAATATGATTTATTAATAGCAGTAATGCTCCGTCACGTGCTCCTGCCGCTCATGGCCTGTTGAATCTGCCGGTCGAGCTCAGAGATGATGCGGTCGTCATGCGTGTACACACCGGTGCGCAGCAGTGTGTCCCTCTCCTCCAGCAGGCGTGTCACATGCTCGTCCGCGCTCTCGCTCACACACGCGCGTGCCGCCTCCGTCCAGCCCCGCGGCTCCTCCTGCTGCTTCAGCCTGATCACAGCCAATCGATCACACAGGGTTAGTTAACGCCTCGCGTCAATATCTACAGGCTCAGAATAATACACTTTAATGGCAGCAGCACAAGAAAAAACTGATGAAGACAAAACATTTATTACTCATTGATACATTCATGAGGAAAACACCAAATCTGACCACAGTTACCGGCTGATGATCTCAAATTGAATCAATCTGGTTTATATATGGATCTCTCTCCGCTAGTCATCTGACACAGAATTAATGTATTGTGAAGTATTTCCATGTGAAAATGCTATTAAAAAAATAGGGCGGGATTGATTTAAAGTCAACCAAAGACAAAATTGTATGGACCTTTTGTATGGAATATTGCAGTGTTCATTCTAAATCATTCATCATTATTGTGTTAATAATCTTGAATCAGAATAACTTAATCTCTTCTCTGATGACGAGGGCCGGGCCACCTGTCACTCACATGAGAGCCACCAATAGCAAACCACCACAATCCAATCAATTCCCCACAGACACAATCAAGCCCCGCCCTACATCTGTTCTTGTTTGAGAGTTTCACTCTGCTATCCGGCACAAGAGAAGATGAGCGCAACTTCACTTTCATCACTCATTGACCCTCTGGAGTCGGAGCTGTTTTGGGGCCCTTTAGAAGTTTGGACATGCTCTGACATTTGTGCTTTTTTCAGTTGCTTACAAACACATTAATGGCAAAAGTGTCATCACACTGTATTCAGCACAAACTGGGCTACCATATGAGAGCAACATGTGTGTACATGCTTGTATTTTTGACAGAATAATGTTTATGCATGGTTTTTGAAAAACTGTTTATGCATGGTTTTTGTGTTTTTTTAAATTAATGCCTCAAAACACACAATAGATATGCGACCACAATCCTTAGCCTAATGGGTGATGTTGCCTAGAGTTTTTGCTTCAAACTGATGTGAGAATCACTGAGCCTGCTCATTCATATAAAACAATGATTTTAAAAGAGACTTTTTCTTTACAAAGGCCGTATGCGAAGGGGCGTGAATAATGAATAATGCTGTGAATCACACCTGAGAGAACAAAAGATTGCATAATGAGCTGCATAATAAATGAGCTCAGGTGTGTGACTGAGAGCTAAGCAACAGGACAAAGCAAATATATTTTGTTGTAGTTTATTTAGAATGTAGTCAACAAAGGCACATTACAAAGGCCTATTATATTTGAAATTATCAAAAGATTTGACTACACTGATAAAATGCTCTTCTTATTTAGTATTTTTTCTTGTTTTCATTCCAAATATCAAAAATTCTTAAATCAAGATCCATTTACTAGATAAATAAAATAATCTTGTTTCTGTCTGGGAAAGAAACAAGGAACAAGATTTCAATCAGAAACAAGATTATTTTTCCTATCCCATTGGCAGATAATTTTGCTTGTTTTAAGCAAAAACACAATTTTGATTTTATTTTCAACAAAACAAGAACAAATATCTTATGTCATTTTACTTCTCTAGTAAATGGATCTTGATTTAAGAACTTTTAGATATTTAGACTGGAAACGACACAAATACTAAGAAGAGCATTTTTGGCAGTGGACTATTTTTAATGTTTTTGAAAGTCTTATGCTAAAAAAAGAAACTAATATTGTGACACTGAACACAATTCAGTATTCAGTAAATACAATTAACTGAATAACTGGTAATGATTAACGTTATAAGTAAAATATTTGGGATTTAAAACAACATAATGCAATGTGATTATGATTTCAGAGAGTATATGGTGAATTCAGGTGGATTGGGACACTTTTCCCAGTTATTTCAGTGGTAAACCTGTTCTAGATCATTTGATTTTGTAAACTATCTGATACACACAATACTCAAATATCATCTGGAGTTTCGGTTCATTTATGAGACGCGCGTGCACTGCATGATCACGCCAGCGTTACGGCTATTGTCTGTTATATTTGCTGCTTATTAAATGAGAAGCAAATATATATAAAAAATTGATTAAAATTAAGATACAATTTATACAAAACGAAATTCACTTTAAAGAAATGCTTTCTACAAAACAAAACTTAATGAAGTGGTCAAAATCATTTCCGTACTATATTTATAGCATCCGAGCAGACGTGCTAATAAAAGCTTTACTGATGTTATAGTTAGAATAGCCTAAACACTTCATAATCTGGCCAAAACAGGCCAAATAAATCTTGTCTAAAAAGTCTTGCATCTGTGACATTTTATGTAGCAGCAGGATTCATATTTAAACAGTGTTTTGGGTTTAATATTCACAGACGCTAACAGAATAAACTTACCTCACAATCCTCGCCTGGATCTGTTGCTCTTAGAAATAAACAGCTTTTCCTGAGGTAAAATATTCCAGGATTATTCCGCACCGCATCTCAAACCGATGTGAAGTGTTGATGTGAGAGTCGGCTCTACTCTCATGGATCGTATCAGATTTGAATCTCAAAAGCGGACAATGAGACGATAATTAGATGCTCGCGAACGACTGACGTCTGTCTCTTTTCAAAGATTATGTAAAGATTACATAAACAGAATATTTGTTTTCGATTTGATTTACATTATTTAAAACCTGACATTTCAACGTTTCTTTAGACGTATGTCTCATGTTTGAGAGACAAATATTTATTAAGTTAGAGGTCCTTATCTGAATGAACGTCTTTGACAGAGAGGCTGCGGATCGCACATCATGTTTGTTTTCTTTATTTTGCAAGAAGCACAACAATTTGTTTTTATTGTGACTGTACACAAAAAAATAATAGAAACTTAGATTATAATGATGTATAACACTTGCCTGAATGATTAAAAAACTACAGAGTTATTTGAGTCTCTTTGGCACTGATAAGAAAAAAAGTGAGTCTATCGCGCTGGCGCGACAGCCGACTCCTGGGGGTTAATACAGTACCGAAAATATTACTATTTTGAATGTTTCTGAAAGTCTCTTCTGCTCAATCTGATCATAAATCACTAAAACCAGTAAAGCAGTGAAATATTCCTCCAGTGTGAATCAGCTGTTCTCTGTGTGAATATATAGTAAAGTGTCATTTATTCCTGTGATAATTGAAATTAGCCGGATAACATCACCGTTTGACCAGAGTGGCTGTACAGCCGAATCAAATTCTGTTGTATTATTTTTCTGTTAACAATGTGAAGCTGCTCTGAAACAATTGGACTTGTAAAAAGTGCTGTATGAATAAAGGTGAATTGATCAAAGCTAAATTTATCATCATTACTGCAGTCTTCAGTGTCACATGATCCTTCACTAATCATGAATGAGTAGACAAGACTCCTTTCACTATTTTTTTTTTGAAGTTTCCAAACGTTTGACCAGTACTGTATATGAATTATCACATGATTTATAAACGCCAGTGAAAGCGGTGATGCTTGGGTGCAGCGGTCTGTACCTGTTCAGCTCGTTGCGGATGTCCTGGAGCTCATGTTTGTCGTTCTTGACAGCTTCCTTCTCTTCAGCCGCCAGGTATCTCAGCCTCATGTGCTCCAGCTCCTGCTGCTGCTTCTTCAGGCGTGTCATGGCGTTCTCCTGCTCACGCTGAACACACACACAGAGTCAGAACGCTTTCACACTCCTGCAGCAGATCATATCATACATAGGGAAAATATCAGCAAAACTGCCGTTTTTGTGTGTCCCTTTAAATGCAAATGAGCTGCTGCTCCCACCTCTTTTCTAGAAGAGGGTGGAGCTTCAAGAGCTTGTGTTAGCAGCTCTGATTACCTCACGCAGACACACACTGAAAATGTCCAAAACTGTTCAGCCTTTAATGATCAAACCGGAGTCAGACAATGATGGAGAGACTCAAGAAGAAGAGACAACATGTAGAATGAGACCGGACGTTTCTGATGAATTTATGAGTTAACGATCTTCAGTCATTGATTAGCATATTCAGTCATGATAATCTATAATCGCTGGTGTGGGAACTGTTGTGAGATGAGCCAGAGAATATCTGCTGTTGAAGAGAGAACAGGGATAGTTTAGTTTAATTACGGTTATAACTTATGTTGTCATCTTACTTTATGACATGCGTCTGCATTTGTGTTACTGTACTGTATCAATAAATGTGAAAGACGGACGACAGCTTGAGCGACTCCCAAATGTGCTCGACTACAACAACTCTTCCTCTTCTCAACATGTTCCCGGGGGCGGGGTTATGTAAATGTTAGGGTTAGTGATGTCACTAACTCGTTGTAGTCCCTACCAGCCATTTGTTGTAGTCCTTCTGTAAAAGAAAATATCTCCCTTTGCTTTGAACTTTGAGCGTCGTTTGCAGATGTTGTTAGTGCTCAAACAGCGACACTACACACTCACTAAAAAGTCAAATCATGATCCTGAAATGTTTGTATGCACATAAGGTAGTTTTCATAAACACTTGTCTTCATGGCAAATTTATTCAAATTAAATAAACTCCTCTTCTAGTGTTTATTTATAGCTAACTAACAAACTGTGAAGATCGGATAACTTTCCTGAGGTAAATGCAACTTTAAAGGATTCATGTATTGAGAAATCAACTTTCCCTTGAGCCTTTGATATATAAAAGGTCATGGTAATATAAGAATATCCTGTAAGTTTCAGAGCTGAATTTATTGACACCAGGCCCAGCAAATGATCGATCAGCGAATGTGTGTCCCCGTGACGTCAGAGAGCAGAGAAACAGAAGACGACGAACGCCTGATTCTGTAGCCCCGCCCTCTGACTCGTGCTTGCCATGTTAGATAAATAACACAGGCCTACGCCTGTGTGTGTGTGTGTGTGTGTGTGTGTGTTAGCTATGCACGGTTTGTGTTATATCCACCGATCATTCCGGTTGCCATTTCTCCACATTGGAAGTTTTCAAAACAATTAGCAGCACTCATAATTAACAGAACAATATTGTTAAACATCGATATAGTTATGATTCTTAGTGTGAACAGGCTTTAATTTCTAAAATAGAGTATTTTTATAATAATTTATATTCTTTTCCAATCTGTAGATTGAACAGTTTTCCAGCAGCGCATCAATATAAAGAGCCTGTGAAAACTCAGATAAGTTTTATTGATGATGTGTTTAAGGTAATCTCATTCAATTTGCAGTTTTCCTGAAGCGTTACAAGAGTAAAACACTCGCTGCTGCCAGAAGTGCAAGAAAAACAAACACACTTAGATTTGGCCTTGACTCACAGCCAGAAATCTGCTGAAGGAAAACACAATTATCCTGCAGATTTGAGGAGTTTCCTTCACGACCCGCTACCGAGCGTTCCCAGAGCTCCGTCGAGGTGTGTGGCGTGAGCGCCGGCTGTAATAAAGGCTGAAGATGTCTTGTGTAAACACACGTGACCAGCGAATGACCCGTCTCAGTGCTCCAGACGCGACTCAAGAGCAGTTTTCTGCGCAGACGGGGAACATTTGGGCCGCTTCACTGATGAAATTTCACTTTACATTCATTTCTAATGAAAATCTGTGTCGTCTCATAAAGATCCAGAACATATGTAGTGTTTCTACAAAGTTACATGAGAACTGCTCAGTGAAAAACGATGCACTTAAATTCACCCATCGATCTTCCAACAAGCCAACTTGATATTCAGATGTTTAAATGTTGAGCATAATACAGGCCTGATTTATAGTTCAATATCATATGAAGTTATGTAGGCCTCAGAGCGTCATGAATCATCAGATGTTTTCTTTATATATATATCTGGCCCTTGAAAAGGCTTCAGACGCTCCAGCTGGTTTGTGTCTGTAACAGTTATTAGCAGGCTGATAAGCTCCGTGCGGCGCCTCTGTTTATACTGTACCGGGCCCATACAGGGTTCACCCGATGTGTCACCGCGGCTCGTGACAGCTCACCGTTTCTCACTGTGTTTTTCCATGAGAACTCACATTCACGTCTGGTTTAGTGCAGTAAAGCGCTCCATTAGTCTTCTGAACGCGCTCGAGACCCTGCCGTCTGACTGGATCCAGAGCACAAACTCAACACTATTTTTAGAGCCATTAAGATTTTTTACTTTGTGACATTATTTCCATGAGACTGAAGCATTTACACTCTCACACAGTTCTCATGACTGTCACATTAATGTGAGAAAGATATATTCAGATGCTAAAGAATTAATGCAGTGTTTGTTGTACTGACTTTATGCAGATTTAAATGTTTTTTTAAAGATATTTTACATTTATTTATAAGATTTGTAAAAATATTTTATGAAAAGTTTAATACAGTAAAAAAAAATATAAGTGTGTGTGTATATATATATAAAACTTTTTACTGTAATTCAACTTATAAAATACTTAATGTTTTTTTAAATATAAAACTTACTGCATTCAAGTTATACTAAAAATAAAGTATTTTATAAGTTGAATTACAGTAAAAAGTTATTCACACACACACATTTATAATATTTTTAAAATTTATATAGTAATTTTTAATGTATATATATACACACACACACACACACACACACACATTTATAATATTTGTAAGTATTTTTTGTATAACGAACTATATTTAATAATTTTTAAATATTTTTATGTTTAAAGTATTTCTAATAATTACTTGAATACAGTAATTTTATATTTATATTTTTAAGTATTTCAGCATAACTTTTAAACTGTTTTTATTACACATTTATAATATTGAATTTTTTTAACATATTTTTAGTATAACGTTAATACAGTAACATTAACATACAGTAAAATTGTGAATGAGAATTCCAGAAAAATTCCAAATTAAAATCATCAAATTACAGCCATGAGAATCTAATATCTTTAATTTTAATGAAAATATCATCTTAACGATCCGTAAAACGGGCTTCATTTTCTTAACACAAAAGACATTTTTGTGGTGTGAGATTTGGGGACACATTTTCACGAGATTGACCCAATTATATAATTTTACCCCATGAGATTAAAACTACAGTACAACATCTGCGAGCGTTCATGTCTCATTTACAGGCGTGTCAGAAGCACTAGAGGAACACCCTCTCTAGTGTAACGCACTGACCATCATCACTCGGTGTAGGGGTGGATGTCTTACCTGTTTGAATCTGGCCAGCTCCTTCAGGGCTCGTCCCCACTGCTGCTTGTAATGTAGTTTAGATTTAGTTGCCGATTCCAGTTTCCGCTCCAGTTCCACCTTCATAATAAAAACAAATGCAAGATTCTCAAAACAGATGGATTTTATGGTGAGGTGTGTTAATCAGTTTGGTGTCTCTGACCTTCTCGAGGGTCAGCAGGTTGATCTCGGACTGCAGACGGATCTCCGGCCGAACGCTCTGCTGATCCCGGTACTGCTGAAACTCCTTCTCCAGCTGCTGGTGTTTATTCTCAGCCCCTTGCATCTTTAGGAGTCAAAACAGCATGATTGAGAATAGTGCTGGGCGGTATACCGGTTCATACCGAATACCAGTGTTTATTTTTGTTATGATATGAATTTCGATTATACCGCAGTACCGGTGTATGTCACTTAAACAACGTGAGGAACGCAGCGCACTGTTTGAGAGGGGTCCCGTTTCACTGTTGCACTGTGGTGAGAGCACAGCTGAGATCGCATTACAGCGGAGATTGTGTCCAGAAAAGAATTCAAACAACACGACGCATGCAAGAGATCGGTTTCTGCGACGAGTTTAACAACGCTCACCACATGGATCATATAGATCAGATACAGACTGAGCGCGTTTAAGTTTTTTATGGACATATTTCATATCCTCTAGTGCACATGAACCAAGCGGCAACCTCCCCTTAGTCTCTCTTGAAGCCAATACAGAAGTGACTTAAACTGCAGTTCATCGATTGGCCACCGGCTCCAGAAGGGAGCAGAATCTCATTGAGCTCCATGTTAAAAAGCCCAACTGTACAGCAGATTAACACACGTTTACAGCCTGGGACAGACTGTGGTTTTGGTCTATACAGCTAATTTTGCCCTTCATGACGACTGTGAGGGGGGTGAATGTTTTTATAACTCATTCGATTACATTACATAAAGCCTTAAAGTTCTGCATAATTAAGGGCGTGGCCACTTTGAGTGACAGGTGGATTGCCGTTTGTCTGCTGTCTGTTAGGCACCACGTCCCGCCTCTTTGCCCACTGTCTGTTATCCGGGAGTGGCACGCGGTGAAACGCAGCCAAGATGGCGACGGCCAGCTCGACCATACTTTACGCTTCCAAACTGCTCTTCAGAATCCTACGGGTGACGTCATGGACACTACCTCCATATTTTTCTACAGTCTATGACATGAACCAGCACCGTGTATGCGCACATATTTAGTCACATCTTCAAGTGAAATATATGTGCAAAGAAGGACATGATACAGCCGTACGTCTGATCAAGACCGCAATGACACGATGGGTTAATCTGATACATAGAAGACAATGATGTAGACCGAAAAGATGAATGGCAAAAAAGTAACTTCATTCTTTCCGTGTGTCGTTTGTTCAGAGACTAGTGCTATTATTGGTTGTCGTCTCACAGCATCATTTTGTGTGGCTTTGCAAACCTGTATTAACTCTAGTGTGGAATTATTCTACAATATTCACTCACGACAGTAAAATATGGCATTCTAGTCAACCTACTGCAGTATTTCCTCTCTCAGTCAGTAGAAAATGCGTTTAACACCCGGTCATGCATAGGGGGAAAAAATACCGTCACATACCGCGAAACTGATTTAATTTAGGAAAATACCATGATATACATTTTTGGCCATACCGCCCAGCACTACTCGAGAAAAAGACAAATGGAAAAATATGAAAGAAGAAATGATTAACCCTGTAAAGCCTGACATATGACATAACAGTCCAAAACATCTATTTGTTAACCTTTACACCACTTAAAGGTTGCAAATGTGTTATCATATCATATTTACATCAAGATTTTATGGCTCATATTGTCTGATATAGTGGGAATATGGAGGGAAAAACAGCTCATTCAGAGGAATATGCAAAAATAGCAAAATTCTGCCAATAATATGTCTTCGTAAGATGATATTTAATGTTTAGTTTGATGATCAAAGCTCTGTAGCTTTAAAACATAATGCAGCCCAATGATGAACTAATAAACCTTCCTCATATCTGATGTCTGGATAATCAAGTAAAGCTGCTTCAGTCCAGATGAAATATTACAAACAATATCAAAGTTATTCTTGAGTTAACTAAAAATCAGGTCAGATATGACAGGAGAAACACACGAGCTGAAGGAGGACGTTTGTATAATTATACTAAAAATCTGATTTTAATCAATCGATCAATCGACAGAAGGACTGGAGGAGGTTGTGTGTGTCAGGTTTCATTTAGAGCCTTTTAATGCATCAAATATGCTACAGTAGCTTTATAGTGTTCAATCATTAAAATCCGGTGAGAAGTGAGGCGGTGAATAATGCCTGAGTGTGTGTGTGTAACACGTCTCTGTCGAGCAGCTCATCCGTCAGCTCGCGAGCGGCTACTGCTGAAACACTTCAAGGGTGTTAGACAGCGTCCAGTCTAACTAAAACCTTACAAGCGCTCTCCATTCGCCGCTTCTCTCTCTGACAGAAAGCAGATGCCGGCCAAATCTGACACACCATGTTTGGTATTCGCAAACGAGGAGATTGTGTCCAGAAAAGAAGAAGAAGGGGGAGGATTCTGCCTGGATAAACCGGTTAGAGTGTCGACGCGGGACAAATGTATGTTTACAAGTTACTGACACCAGAGGGAAGACGATATATATACGCCGCTCTCATCACGGGCTCTTCTCTTTTCGCATGTCAGAAACCTACTTTGCTTGATTTGTTAGCGCTGTGCCGGGCCAGATGTTTTCTGGGAAGGAATGAGACAGCAGGCTGAAGTATTTCAGTAGGTGGGCTGTCTGAGGAAAGCGCTGAAGACGGCGAGATGCTCTGTTTCACTGATTCAATAGGAAACAGACGCTGGATCTCACGGCAGAAAACGCCACTTTCTGTTCGGTGATGAATTACGTCAGCGATAACTAGAACTTCTGGGAACATTCTAGACGCCAAAAACAAACATTCACAATCATCTTGTAAAACAGAGATATGTACACAGCAAATTAAAAAATCTCCATAACAGAGATTTACTTGTAATCGTGCAGGAGCATTTTTTTGACACTTATCTTGAATTTTTGGGGTATTTTTGCCTCAAGCCTCTGATAATTCCTGACCCTTACAGCAACATATGCGTCTTCTAATCAGACGATGGAGAAAAAACAGATCAAATCCAGACTTTGCAAGATTTCAGATAACTTTGGAATATTATCCTAACATTGTAATAATATTCTGATATTGTAATCGTTAAGAGCACAAGTTATAATCACTAACTAACATGTTTATTATATGTAACATCTAGTGCTGTCAAACCGATAATTGTGATTAATCGCATCTAACATAAAAGTTTGTGTTTATATAATGTGTGTATATACATACTGTATGTGTGTGTATATATATATATATATATATATATATATATATATATATATATATATATATATATATATATATATATATATATATACACACACACACATATACACACACACACATACAGTATACAGTATACACATACACATACACACACTGTACATATATACGCACACACACACACACACACACACACACACACGGAATGTTTTATGATGTGAAATGAATGTAAACACAGTCGGTTATGTGTATCTGCACCGACAGACGCAGGCAAACGGCAACAGTCACCAGATAACAACACGTCACTCCTCACACAAACGCTGAGACCTCAGTTCAAGATCACAGCTATACACTGGATTACCGGTAAACCACTTAAGAACGGGTGGACTAGCGAGTATTGACATCAGTCAGTGAACCAGCAGGGCTGACCTCATGACATCATGACCCCAGGGTCAACAGGCCCCTCCCAGCTCGTGCTTTTAGAAGGGCAGAGATCAACCTCTCAGGTCGCGTTTGCTGTGTTTACCTGCTGTCGCTGCCGGGCCAGTTGATCCTCGAGCTGCTTGACCTTCGACCTCTCCAGCTCCACCTGGTGGGCGCAGTCCTCGCGCAGACGCCGGCCGCTGTCCTGCAGCTCTCGCATGCTGAACTCGTGTTCGGCGCGCATCTCGCGCTGCTGCCTCTGCGTCTAAAGGAGCCGCGGCACAATCACAGTCAGACATCAGGTTATGTGAAGCTCACGGATGAAACACGGACGCAATGTGGCGCCTCACCTCCGTCTCAGCATGAGCCAGAGCTTTCTCTCGCTTCTCCAGATCTGACAGAGTCTTCTGCAGCTGCTCCTCCAGAAGACTGTACTCCATTTCCTGTAAAACAACGGCTCACAAACATCAGTGTGACCAAACTACTACAGATTCCATAATGTATTTGGTCACTGTCATGTTTTTCCAATTAGTCGTCGGCTAATATATTGGCAAGGCCGATATTTAGCATTTTTGTAATTATCGTCATCGGAAGCAGGACTTTTATTTTGACAGCGCTGAGAACGCCTGAGCTCACACTCTCCAGCTCTGTTGGGTTACTGCCACTGTTTGATGGAAGCTTGTTTCCACCATGATTAAAACGTTGGAGACACTAAATATTCAACTATATTACTGATCAGCTCACCTCAATTATCATGAAGACATAATTAAGAGATAAAAAGTCGAAAATATGATTTTAGAAGTCATAATAGTGAGATAAAAAGCTGAAATTAGATTTTAAAAGTCTAAATTATGACCAAAACACACACTAAGACATGAAGAGATGAAATCATGCTTGTTTCTGTTTTTTAAATGAGCGCTGGAGAAATAACGCTGACGACTTGACTTTAAAAAGGTAATTGCAACTTTATCTCACTAATCAGATTTATTTTTCCTCGTAATTGTGAATTTATATCCACAATTCTGACTTCTTAAACTTGCAATTGTGAGTAAAAAAGTCAGAAATGTCTCTAATAAAAAATAAAAAACAGGTTTATTTGACGGTAGAAGCAAGCTTCTATAACGTTTAACAGTTCCGTCTCCAGCTCCGTGTTAAAGTAAACGTATTCGAAAACTAATTATAGCGTTTGAAAATAAGCTCAAACATTATTCCTGAAAAAATTGTATTGCTTTTCTATAACATTAAGCCTCAAATGTCAACTATAATAATAATAATACTTTGTTATATTTATATAGCGCTTTACATGGAAGGGGGGAATCTCCTCAACCACCACCTGATGATGATGTGACGGCAGCCATACTGCGCCAGAACACCCACTACACACACAGCAGCTGATTGGTGGAGAGGAGGCCGAGTGATGAAGCCAATCGGTATATGGGGATTATTAGGAGGCCATGATAGACAGAGCCAATGGGCAAATTTGGCCAGGATGCCAGGGTTACACCCCACTCTTTATCGAAGGACATCCTGGGATTTTTAATGACCACAGAGAGTCAGGATCTTGATTTAACATCTCATCCGAAGGACGGTGCTTGTTACAGTAGTGTCCCCATCACTATACTGGGGTGTTAGGACCCACACTGACCACAGGGTGAGCGCCCCCTGCTGGCCTCACTAACACCTCCTCCAGCAGAAGCCTAGTTTTCCCAGGAGTCTCCCATCCAGGTACTGACCAGGCTCAGCCCTGCTTCGCTTCAGTGGGAAACCAGTCTTAGGCTACAGGGTGATGTACATACATGGTATTATAATGTTATACTAAAACTTAAATTAAAACAAATGGAAACAACCCTTAACCCGTAGAAAGAAAAACACGTCATAAGCATGCAGAATAATGCAATTGGACTGTGTTGTGATTGAGCCTTTAAACGATTATATAATTGTGGCATCCATAATTGTAATCATGATTAGAAATTCGACTGAAAGTAAACATTTAATTTCACAAACCCAGCTGTGAGATCTAAATAAATATTATTAAAAATAAATATAAAAAATGTATATGTCTTTTTTCAGCAATTGTTATTCATATGTTTTTGCTATTTTTAAATTAAACAGCGATATCTATCAGCTTTATATCGGCCACAACTACTACAAAAAAATCAATATCCGTCTAATTCCAACCCCATATGATGTATGTCTTCAGAACACGAGATGTTTCATGCAGCTCTTTTACATACAAACGACAGCAGACAGTGATCGGAGGCTCCAGAAAGCACATAAATACACAGTCATAACAGTCATACACAGTCATAACTAATGCGGTACTTTGTTTGAGGAACAGAGCCAAATTTAAATCCTGTCTCTGCAACAAAACACCCTGAACATCCCCTTTGTGTCCCACTGAGGAAGGATTCCTATTCCTCAGGTGAGTTAACGCTTTATGTGTGTCCAGACCTTCTTCTTGATGAGCGCCTCCCGCTGCTGATCTCTCCTCCGCCACTCCTCTGCCAGCGCCTGCATATGACTCAACTCCTTCTGCTTCAGCTGAGGACCAAACACACACACACACACACACACACACACACACACACACACACACCATCATCTCTAAGGGACAGAACAATAACTCGTGCATCTCTATAAATGACCTGTCATGATTGGTTAAAGGAGTCGCCTTTTTACAAGATGTAAAATAAGTCTGATGTCCCCAGTGTGTATATGTAAAGTTTTAGCTCAAAATACCCCACAGATCATTTTTTATAGCATGTTCAAATTGTCACTTTTTGAGGGTGAGGAAAAACGCGCCGTTTTTGTGTGTCCCTTTAAATGCAAATGAGCTGCTGCTCCCACCTCTTTTCTAGAAGAGGGCGGCGCTTCAAGAGCTTGTGTTAGCAGCTCTGATTACCTCACGCAGACACACACTGAAAATGTCCGAAACTGTTCAGCCTTTAATGATCAAACCGGAGTCAGACAATGATGGAGAGACTCAAGAAGAAGAGACAACATGTAGAATGAGACCGGACGTTTCTGATGAATTTATGAGTTAACGATCTTCAGTCATTGATTAGCATATTCAGTCATGATAATCTATAATCGCTGGTGTGGAAACTGTTGTGAGATGAGCCAGAGAATATCTGCTGTTGAAGAGAGAACAGGGATAGTTTAGTTTAATTACGGTTATAACTTATGTTGTCATCTTGCTTTATGACATGCGTCTGCATTTGTGTTCGTACTGTATCAATAAATGTGAAAGACGGACGACAGCTTGAGCGACTCCCAAATGTGCTCGACTACAACAACTCTTCCTCTTCTCAACATGTTCCCGGGGGCCGGGTTATGTAAATGTTAGGGTTAGTGATGTCACTAACCCGTTGTAGTCCCTACCAGCCGTTTGTTGCAGTCCTTCTGTAAAAGAAAATATCTCCCTTTGCTTTGAACTTTGAGCGTCGTTTGCAGATGTTGTTAGTGCTCAAACAGCAACATTACACACTCACTAAAGATAAACAAGTCAAATCATGATCAACCACCCCTTTAAACTCTTTGCATATGTAATAAGCTGCTGAACACTGAATGAAGACAGGTGACTGATCAGCTGAACCGCTACCTGATTATCAAACAGGTCTTCCTGCATCTCCTTCCACATTTCCAGCTCCAGCGCTGCCTTGTACTCCAGGGTCTCGCGAGGTCGCGTGGGTGTCTCTGACCTACCGTGACCCTGAGGAGGAGCCACTGCCGCCTGCAAACAAACATTACCCATAATTAACTGTTCATTCACAGACACTCCATTACAGAAACATCAGATACAGCACCTGTGAGGATTCAGAGACGAGGATTTCTTGAGCTTTCACAAAACCCAGATCTTCAAGAACGCTCACGTAACAGAGTTCAGCCAACTTCTCAGACCTACAGACACAGAATTCAGAGTTAGCCTGGGAATACTTCATCTAAATAGACTGATCAGATGAAAAAAATATGCTTGAACGGACAGTTCACCCAAAAATGATCATTTACTCGCCCTCATGTCACTCCAAACCTGAATGACTTTCTTTCCTCTGAACACAAAAGAAGATATTCAGAAGAATGCATCAGTGTTTTTTCAAAGAAAGTCGATGCATCTAGTGTTGTTTGGTTCCCAACATTCTACAAAACATCATCTCTTGTGCTGTGAAAAAGAAAGAATGTGCATTTGTGGGTGAACTGCCCCTTTAAGAGAAATGCACCAGATATTTCACATTTGTGTGTTTAGAGGCCGCCATCTAGAGGTGAGATCTGTGTGTTGCACACTGGGATTGAGCAAAAGGTGGATATATTAGCATGACCAACTGTATCTGCATACAGTACACTCACATCAAAGCATATATACTATATAGCACATCTCAACTGCTTGAAATAAATGAATGTCCAGCTCATATCTGCTAAATGAGACTATAAGGCAAGAAGATATTATAGACATTCACATCGTGATTTTCAGCAGAGATGCTTTTGAATGTGTACTGTGGAAAATTAATACATTTAAAGGCACAATATGTAATGTTCTTGCTCAACACAAAGGCGTGTCTTGACTCTTGAGTGGGCGGAGCTTATATTCTGCCGTGAGTGCTTCCGCGTGTGTGTAACGCAGCGCTGTTTGATCATATCACACACATGTGAGTGTGTTAAAGTGATGTTATAATGCTACTCTGTGCGTTGGCTCGGCGCTACTATGAGACACTTGTTCACACTGCAGTGAGCGAGATCATATTAGGCATGGTAAAACATGCGGTAAATCAACAACACCAGATTTACACAATCAGACTAACTGTGTTGAGCTGGAGAACAATCATTAGTTTCTGTCCATCACTGATCCAAACAGTGTCTAATAAAACACATCAGATATTAAAGCGGCTTTGTGTTGCCATGGTTACTACACAATAACACCGGAGGGTAACGCAGGGGTGATGTCACTGATAGGTGACGCACACACACGGGCCGTGTCCTGGTTACAATCACTGATTTCTCTGGATTTAAACATTCTTGGAAACATTTGGGATAATGCACACAAGTCAGCACAATATATAACACTGGTGGATATTCACAGACAATCGTAAAATCTTACATATTGTGCCTTTAATTTGTTAACTGTCAAATGACACTTTTTATTACCTTTGTGGCACATATTTTTATAATCATAATAAATGATGCATCATTTGAAAGCTTAAACGCTCACATTTCACCTTGTGAAAACTTGAAACTGGACATTGCATTACTAGAAAAACTGCATTTTTAAAACATATTTAAAACATAAACATTTTCTAGCAATTTTAGAGTCCTGATTATTTTGTAAAATACATATTTTGCATAAATTATAAATGTCTAGTTCAGTACATTTGCTCTACAGTAGACTCAATCTTCTGTAACTTTACACTTTCTTTTTCTGCAATGATTCTTTTCTAAAAAGAGACCAACCTCAGGTCTGTATTCACAGCATTCATGAGTTCAGATCTGTGACTGACAGGTTAAAGGGGTAGTTCATCATTTAATCACCCTCAAGTTGTTCCAAACCTGTATGAGTCTCTTTCTTCTGTTGAACACAAAAGATATATTCTATGGAAGTCAATGGCTACGGTCAACTGTTTTTAGAAACTCATTCAGGTTTGGAACAATTTGAGGGTGAGTAAATAAGGACAACATTTTCATTTTGGGGTGAACCATCCCTTTAAATTGACCTGACTGTCCCAAATGGCACGTCCATGTGCAAAGAGGCCCTCATGAACCCTTCATTCCCTCCTCATCAAGAGCACGATTCAGGACAGGAGTTTCAGATTCAGCCCTACACAAACCCGTCTGCTTTAATGATGGGAATCCTCTCAGAACAGCTCTGTCTCCAGCGCTGCCGGCCGGACGGGTCGAGGAAGCGTGTTTTCTCTGAGCTGAGGAGGCGAGACAGCTGAATACTGACAGATCCCAGCAGAACGTCTGGAGAGTTCGGCTCTCGGTGCCACAGCTCCACCAGCAGAGGAACCCTGAACACACGACAACAGCAACTTGCGCTCAAACCGGTCAACATGAGTTGTGTGTTGATCCATCAGGCGTTTATAGGGATAATATAGGGAAAATATTAAAACATTGATCTGATCTCACCTGAGGAAAGTGTCCTGAAGCTGATTGGGCAGGGCGGCGAAGTCAAAGGCGCAGTACGACTGCGGCAGAAACACCTCCGTGTTCTTCTTCACCTCCACCGCTGGACTCGTCATGATGGGAGCCGCACTGCCAAAGAACGGGTAAGCATATCTGCAACCGGAGGAAACAGCGTTATGATACGAGTAGGAGCGTTTCAGAATCGTCTATTCACGAGCCCAGGTCACCTGAGGATGCAGTTGACAGGGAAGCTGGTCCTGAGATCCCGGACGCTGCGCAGGTCCAGAGAGAAGCAGAAGTGATGCGCGGAGGCAGGGATGGAGATCTTTGGAGCAGAAACAGACACGGACAAATCTGCGGCATCCGCTTCATCCGGGGCTAGAGTAGGAACTTCTGAAAGACCTAAACACAGGTCATGATAGTGTGTGTTATTATGATGCTGTTTGATACGAGTTCAACACTGAGCTGATGCATGGCAAAAGAAATTAGTCGTGTTTACAGCACGAATATCTAAACATTATTAAATCAAGACACACTTACTGGAGAATCAAAATGACTGAGGATATTAAAGGTGCGGTGTGTAGTATTTATGAGGATCTATTGACAGAAATGCAATATAATATACATAACTGTTTTGCAGTGTATAAAGACCGTACATAATGAACCGTTATACCCTTACAGTGAAGCCATTTTGTGCCGCCATGTTTCTACGGTAGCCCTAAAGGGACAAACTTCTCTACAGAGCGCTAGCTACTCTCTGCTGTCTCAGATGATGACAACTTTGTCCTGTGTCGGCCACCGTAGCTTCTCTATGTGCTTCCAAAGGGAGGGGTGAGCGGTTGCAATTCACAACCTCACCGCTAAAACTTACACACTGCACCTTCAAGTCTTTTTTATTTATTATAAAAATTAAGCTAATTCATGCTTAAAACAGGACAAAATATCTGCCAATGTGGTCAAAAAAATCATCTTGTTTTCACTTTGAATTCAGTTTATTCTTCTGACTCCATTGGCAGATATTTGCTCTTGTTTTAAGCACAAACTCGTTTCATTTTGATTAATTTTTCAGACTTAAAAGTAAATGTGTCTTGATTTAAGAATGTTTAGAGGAAATGCACTAATATATCAATACATGCGAATTAGTGGTCGATCGATATTGGATTTGATATGATAATAATGCTTTTAAAGAAAGGCAATAAATAGATTATTGTAAAACTGAAAGTGTTAACTAATATACTTAGTCTTCCTTTACATTAAAGTTTACATTAAAATATCAATAATATCCAGGAAAAAAGATGGTTACACTTTATTTTAAGGTGTCATAGTTACACTGTAATTATATATTTAAGTACTGAGTAATATTAAGTAACTACATGTACTTACTGTAGGGTTATGATTAGGGCTTGGTTTGGTTGAGGGTTAGTTGCATGTAATTACGCACAATTTATTAAATTACTATAGTAACTACATGTAACATATGTAACAATGACAATGTAAAATAAAGTGTTACCAAAAATACTTTATGCATAACACAGAACTCTTTTAATTATAAAAAGCCAAAATTACAGTCTGGGACTCTTATTTTGAAATGTCTATGCTTTACTACTTACAGCTGCTCATTTAAACATTTGAGGGAGATCAAACATGCACTCTACAACTTATTACAATATACAAACCATAAAATTGTTTGTTTGTTTGTTTATTAGTTTAACACCATGCCAGCTACCCCGGCTATATTCATTGCGAGGAAACGATTAAAATAGGTTTTTAAATTTGATCTTAGATGATAATTTCTAAAACTAGATCTGGTCTTAATTCATTAAAAAGCTTTTCATAAGGAGTCCAAAATAAAATTGTCATAATTAATTAACAGTACATGTGAAACCATGAGCCTGTAGAATACACAACCTTAAATTTGATTTAAATTAGGAAACAGATGAAACTGTGGCGTAAATGAATGTCACACTTGCCATGCGCTGTGGGCGGAGCCAGTCTGTCATGCACTGTGGGCGGAGCCAGTCTGTCATGCACTGTGGGCGGAGCCAGTCTGTCATGCACTGTGGGCGGAGCCAGTCTGTCATGCGCTGTGGGCGGGGCCTGTCTGACGTCACTGGACAGACTCTCGGCTTCGCTCTCAGAGTGCTCAGGAGAAGCAGCTGGAGATGGGAGACGCTGCTCTGGTGATTTCCTGGCAGGAGACGGGCTCATCGGGACTCTGTGCTCCTCCGAGGGACGGTCATGCCGGTCGGATGGAACAGGGCCTTTCTTCACTGGAGTTTTAGGTTCGTTTTCAGTGTCTAACTGTTTATAAAAAGATATAACAACCACAAAAACCAATCATAAGGGTCAATTTTATGAATCTGAATGTAAGCTGAATAAATAATCTTTAATTGATGTGTGGTTTGTTAGAACAATATTTGAAAATCTGGAATCTGAGGGTGCAAAAAAATCTAAATATTGAGAAAATCTCCTTTAAAGTTATCCAAATGAAGTCCGTAGCAATGCATATTACTACAAACCCAATTCCAAAAAAGTTGTGACTACAAATTGTGAATAAAAACAGAATGCAATGATGTGGAAGTTTCAAATTTCAATATTTTATTCAAAATACAACATAGATGACACATCAAATGTTTAAACTGAGAAAATGCATAATTTTAAGGGAAAAATAAGTTGATTTTAGATTTAATGGCATCAACACATCTCAAAAGTTGGGACAAGGCCATGTTTCCCACTGTGTGGCATCCCCTCTTCTTTTTCTAACAGTCTGCAAACGTCTGGGGACTGAGGAGACAAGCTGCTCAAGTTTAGGAATAGGAATGTTGTCCCATTCTTGTCTAATACAGGCTTCTAGTTGCTCAACTGTCTTAGGTCTTCTTTGTGGCATCTTCCTCTTTATGATGCTCAAATGTTTTCTGTGGGTGAAAGATCTGGACTGCAGGCTGGCCATTTCAGTCCCCGGATCCTTCTTCTACGCAGCCATGATGTTGTAATTGATGCAGTGTGTGGTCTGGCATTGTCATGTTGGAAAATGCAAGGTCTTCCCTGAAAGAGACGACGTCTGGATGGGAGCATATGTTGTTCTAGAACTTGGATATCCCTTTCAGCATTGATGGTGCCTTTCCAGATGTGTAAGCTGCCCATGCCACACGCACTCATGAACCCCATCCCATCAGAGATGCAGGCTTCTGAACTGAGCGCTGACAACAACTTGGGTTGTCCTTGTCCTCTTTAGTCCGGATGACATGGCGTCCTAGTTTTCCAAAAAGAACTTCAAATTTTGATTGGTTTGACCACAGAACAGTTTTCCACTTTGCCACAGTCCATTTTAAATGAGCCTTGGCCCAGAGAAAACGCCTGCGCTTCTGGATCATGTTTAGATATGGCTTCTTTTTTGACCTATAGAGTTTTAGCCGGCAGCGGCGAATGGCACGGTGGATTGTGTTCACGACAATGTTTTCTGGAAGTATTCCTGAGCCCATGTTGTGATTTCCATTACAGTAGCATTCCTGTATGTGATGCAGTGCCGTCTAAGGGCCGGAGATCACGGGCATCCAGTATGGTTTTCCGGCCTTGACGCTTACGCACAGAGATTGTTCCAGATTCTCTGAATCTTTGGATGATATTATGCATTGTAGATGATGAGAACTTCAAACTCTTTGCAGTGTTTCTCTGAGAAACTCCTTTCTGATATTGCTCCAGTATGTTTGGCCGCAGCATTGGGGGAATTGGTGATCCTCTGCCCATCTTGACTTCTGAGAGACACTGCCACTCTGAGAGGCTCTTTTTATACCCAATCATGTTGCCAATTGACCTAATAAGTTGCAGATTGGTCCTCCAGCTGTTCCTTATATGTACATTTAACTTTTCCGGCCTCTTATTGCTCCCTGTCCCAACTTTTTTGGAATGTGTAGCTCTCATGAAATCCAAAATGAGCCAATATTTGGCCTGACATTTCAAAATGTCTCACTTTCAACATTTGATATGTTATCTATATTCTATTGTGAATAAAATATAAGTTTATGAGATTTGTAAATTATTGCATTCCTTTTATATTTCACAATTTGTACAGTGTCCAAACTTTTTTGGAATCGGGTTTGTACTAATAATATATTTCTGATATTTTTGCATAAAAGAAAAATGTATAATTATCGCCACAGATATACCCGTGAGACGCAGGACTGGTGTTGAGCTCTTTTTTATGCTTTTAGTTTTAGTTAGTTAACTATAATAAGCGTATATCACACCTGATTACTGATATCTTCCGCTCTCAGTGTCACAGACACGCCCACAGTCGGCCGGAGGTCTGGTGGGACAGACTGCAGGGTGGGTTTGACCCGGTTCGGGGGCTGCAGGATGAAAGCGCCCTCTATAGTGGCAGGATGTTTGGTCAGATCAGCGCCGCTCTTTATCAAACCAGCCAGACTGACGTCAGTGCTGCCGAGAGACTGGTTTCCACAGCAGAGATGGATCTGTGCACAAACCACATGCAACGTCACATCTTTCGTTGATGATCTTTATTTCCATGACTAAGAGATGACACAAACATCCTTAAACAATAACTGTGACTATATCAACATGTAATATCGTTGACTAAAAAAGACTAAAATGTAGTTTAAAAAATAAAAACTTGACAATCACTTTTTGGTTTTGTCAGAGCGTTCCAACATTCATGCTTGAGGTTGGCAGATTTCAATCATTTAAATCGACCAATCAGAGCTTTCCTGTTAAAAGAACACGCATTACATCTGGCACTTTACTTAAACTTTGCAATCTGGCAACCATGAGCACACTCTCTCTCTGTCTGTCTCTCTGTCTGTCTCTCTCTCTCTCTCTCTCTCTCTCTCTCTCTCTCTCTCTCTCTCTCTCTCTCTCTCTCTCTCTCTCTCTCCCTCTCTGTCTCTCTCTCTCTCTCTCTCTCTCTCTCTCTCCCTCTCTGTCTCTCTCTCTCTCTCACACACACACACTCTCTCTCTCTCTCTCTCTCTGTCTCTCTCTCTGTCTCTCTCTCTGTCTCTCTCTCTCTCTCTCTCTCTGTCTCTCTCTCTCTCTCTCTCTCTCTCTCTCTCTCTCTCTCTCTCTCTCTCTCTCTCTCTCTCTCTCTCTCTCTCTCTCTCTCTCTCTCTCTCTCTCTCTCTGTCTCTCTCTCTGTCTCTCTCTCTGTCTCTCTCTCTGTCTCTCTCTCTCTCTCTCTCACACACACACACTCTCTCTCTCTCTCTGTCTCTCTCTCTCTCACACACACTCTCTCTCTCTCTCTCTCTCTGTCTGTCTCTCAGTCTCTCTCTCTCTCTCTCACACTCTCTCTCGCTCAGTCTCTCTCTCTCAGATTCAAATAGCTTTATTGGCATGGTATAAGAAATCTTTACATTGCCAAAGCATTCATAACGCTATATGATAAAAATAAATAAATAAATAATACAAATAAAATAAAAATTACATGAAAATAACCATAGCAATAAAAATGTCTAATCTTCTAACATGTACACAGTTGGTAGCTCTGTCCTGCTGGAGGCTCTTTTGTCATGACAGGAGCCAGGTTTGCGTTCGCTGGGCTTTCTCCTTGCAGGAGTGGGAGTTTGTCCATATTTGATTTTTGAAGGAAGTCTTTCTGGTGGGTTGTGAAAAGGGGATAGAAAGTGTCCCTAATGTTTTTAAAATTGGGGCAGAATGTCAAGAAGTGTATCCCTGTTTCCAGCTGATTCTCTGTGCGTCTCTGTGGGTCTGTCTGTGTCTGCCCGTCTCTGCGCTCAGACTGTCGGGTCTGTCTGTGTCTGCCCGTCTCTGCGCTCAGACTGTCGGGTCTGTCTGTGTCTGCCCGTCTCTGCGCTCAGACTGTCGGGTCTGTCGGGGTCTGCCCGTCTCTGTGTCTGCCCGTCTCTGCGCTCAGACTGTCAGGTCTGTCGGGGTCTGCCCGTCTCTGTGTCTGCCCGTCTCTGCGCTCAGACTGTCGGGTCTGTCTGTGTCTGCCCGTCTTTGTGCTCAGACTGTCGGGTCTGTCTGTGTCTGCCCGTCTCTGTGTCTGCCCGTCTCTACGCTCAGACTGTCGGGTCTGTCTGTGTCTGCCCGTCTCTGCGCTCAGACTGTCGGGTCTGTCGGGGTTTGCCCGTCTCTGTGTCTGCCCGTCTCTGCGCTCAGACTGTCAGGTCTGTCGGGGTCTGCCCGTCTCTGTGTCTGCCCGTCTCTGCGCTCAGACTGTCGGGTCTGTCTGTGTCTGCCCGTCTTTGTGCTCAGACTGTCAGGTCTGTCTGTGTCTGCCCGTCTCTGTGTCTGCCCGTCTCTACGCTCAGACTGTCGGGTCTGTCTGTGTCTGCCCGTCTCTGTGTCTGCCCGTCTCTACGCTCAGACTGTCGGGTCTGTCGGGGTCTGTCTGTGTCTGCCTGTCTCTGCGCTCAGACTGTCGGGTCTGTCTGTGTCTGCCCGTCTCTGTGTCTGCCCGTCTCTGCGCTCAGACTGTCGGGTCTGTCGGGGTCTGCTCGTCTCTGCGCTCAGACTGTCGGGTCTGTCAGGGTCTGTCTGTGTCTGCCCGTCTCTGCGCTCAGACTGTTGGGTCTGTCTGTCTCTGCCCGTCTCTGCGCTCAGACTGTCGGGTCTGTCGGGGTCTGTCTGTCTCTGCCCGTCTCTGCGCTCAGACTGTCGGGTCTGTCTGTCTCTGCCCGTCTCTGCGCTCAGACTGTCGGGTCTGTCTGTCTCTGCCCGTCTCTGCGCTCAGACTGTCGGGTCTGTCAGGGTCTGTCTGTGTCTGCCCGTCTCTGCGCTCAGACTGTCGGGTCTGTCTGTGTCTGCCCGTCTCTGCGCTCAGACTGTGTTCACTAAGTCTGTACATGCTCAGTTTGGGGTCGCTCACTTTACTCAGGTATCCTGCCAATTCATATCTTCTGTTTAGGGCCAAATAGCATTCCAATTTACTCTGTTTGTCTGTTGCGTCTGTCCAATGTTTGAGATATTTTTCTTTTTGTGTTTTAATTATTTGGTTTGGTCTGGCTATGTTTTTATGGTCAGTTTGTGACGCCAGCTCTAAGACCAATCGGCCGAGGGCGTTGTTCTCTGGCTTCAGCTCTTTGTATGTCAGGGCTTTGATGGAGGGTCTGTTCATCGCTATTTTTTAAGTGGGCATGGAATTGAATGGCTCTTTTTTGAATGGTTATCACAAGGGGATATAGTCCTAATTCTGCTCTACAGGTATTATTTGGGGTTTTGGCGCTGAACACGTAGCAAGATTTTGCACAGCTCGGTCTGCAGAGTCTCTATTGGGTGTTTGTCCCATGTAGAGAACTCTTGGTCTGTGAGTGGACCCCAGACTTCACTCCCGTACAGTGCGATGGGCTCTATTACTCAGTATGTAGAAGTATTTTATTCTCTCTCTCTCTCGTGCTGATTGAGCGACTGAACCTTCAGTGATACTGTAATAAACTCAAACATGATATCTCGACTATCTGCGGTTGTGTTTGCCGAATCACTTACACAACCTCTGTGTGACCATACAGAGTCTTTTGCTGTTGTTTTAACAGAAAAACATTCATTAGTTTATAATTCTTATTTGTCCATTAGGCCTGTATGATAAATAGCCTATAATAAATCAGCCTAACTAGAAAATAAAGCGTGTGCACGGGTCGACATTCTCTTGATTTGTGCTTATTGCTGAAAGTGAAAAAAATCCTTGAGATTATAATTTTGATTAAAATAATCAGGAATATCAATGCAGCATGACCAAAACTAGACTAAAGTGCTCCGACATTTAGACAACTAAAACAAAAACAGGACAAGGTTTGACTAAATATGATAAAAACTAAAGCACATTTGACACAGGCCTGAACTGAGAGTAAATTAACACTACTGTACACTCATCACTGTTACTAAAGAGGTGGCATTAATCAGCCGCTGATGTACGCAATCACAAGCTTCACCTGGAGACACGGCTGCTGGCCGAGAAAGAGTCGCAGGACTCGGTCACTGCTGCGAATGCGGACGGACGCCCGCTCCGGCTCAAAGTTCGGACTGATGAGGTTCTGGAACGGTTCGCTGGTGACGTCGTTCCCCAGGAGAGTGTAATAGAAGAAGAACTCGGACCCCTCACTGGACAGCTTAGTCGAGCTGGAGATCAACTGAAGAACAAGAAATGTGTCAGTTTTCGAGAGCAGGTTTTCCTGCTTGAATGTTGATTATTCCTCATATTCTCCATTGTTGCGGCTCCTCTCTTCCCAGTCTGTCAGTAACTGAAAAGCACTGTGCTCTGATTGGTCGGCTGGAGCAGTGTGTTGTGATTGGT
>CM031950.1:17641515-17666515 GCA_018749465.1 Paracanthobrama guichenoti
CTCAGTTTTGTGTGTGCGTGTGTGCGTGTGTGCGTGTGTGTGTGTAGATCGATAAATGTCACAAAATATTATGACTGAGATGAAGGGAACCATGTTTATTAACTAAGGAAAAGTCAGCTGCGGTCATATAGACTCCAAAGACAGGAACAGGGTTAAATGAGGAATATTGTGACGTTCCCGGAGGAAAACTCAAGACTACAATGGAGGCATTTCAAGAGTTAAGAAACACTGACACTGATGTGAGGAGAACTCTGAAACATCAACACTACAGATAGATGAAGCAGATCCTCTTTAAAACAGGATGAGATTCATGTACCTGCTCCAGTTTAGTAGCAAACGCAACCGTCACCGACAGCACAAATACGTCAGCACAGAGATCCTCCGGTCCGATCTGATGAAAACCTTCTTCCTCATTCAGAACCGCTCGGAGTTTAGATGCTTCCAGAGGAACCAGTGCTGGAGAACCTGCCGGGACAGAGAGTTCAGTGACGGTTTTCCGTAGGTTTCATCACATTAACCAGCATTAAAGGGATAGTTCACCCAAAAATGAAGATTAGCCCATGATTTACTCGCCCTCAAGCCATCCCATTCTTCTCTCAGACGGAAGGAGTTATATTAACCTCTTAACCTCTGCAGACCGGAATGACATCATCAAGTAAATGCTTTAATTGAAAGCCTAGAGTCTCTACTTTCTGCATCACTTTGGCATTTGTTTTACACAAAGTAACTTATTTAGACCATCCTTGGCCTACCCAAAGTGAAAAGCTTCCCATACACACATACAGTGGTCTCTAAAATACACAATGTTGGAGTCATTTCACAGAAAACCCTTTGAAGTTGCACAAAACACTGCTAAAAGTGATATACATCTAAGTGTATGTTGTCTGAGCTGTAATAAACCCCCCAAAAAAGAGGTGCTTTTTGACTTTTTGGTTATAAATTCATTTTTCAGGCCCTGTGCTCTAGCACCCTGCAGACGGTTTGGGCCGTTTCCAGCATGTCAGCAAAAATTTGTGACACTGGGATATTGCATTTATACCACTGTATATTGGAAAGATTTGGGTAGGTGGAAATTACATAAAAAAGGTAACTTTACTCCCGTCAGATCCATTTGTTCTAGTGGAAACGGCCCAAACCGTCTGCAGGGTGCTAGAGCTCACAGGGCCTGAGATATATACTTTCAAAAATGAATTTATAAACAAAACAAACAAAAAAAAAATCAAAAAGCGCCTCTTTTTTGGGGGGGGGGTTATTACAGCTCAGACAACATATACTTACAAGTTTATCACTCTTAGCAGTGTTTTGTGCAACTTCAAAGGGTTTCCTGTGAAATTACACCGCAGACCATTGTATGTGGGTATGGGGAAGCTTTTCACTTTGGGTAGGCCAAATCCAGGAGAAAATCCCCAAAAATGGTCCCAGAGCTAAGGAGGTTTGTGTGAGAAACCCATCGATTCACTTCAGAAGGCCTTTATTAACCCCCAGAACCATACGGAGCACTTTTATAATGGATGGATGCACTTTTTTGGGCTTCAAATCTTGGCTTGCCATTATAAAGCTGGGAAGAGCCAGGACAGAAGAGAAGAATGTCATACACACCTGGGATGGCTTCACTTCATTTTTGGGTGCACTATCCCTTTAATGTGTTTTAGAGGAGGAGAAAGTTATTACATTTTGTAATCATTTTAAAAACAATGACGATCTGAACACGCGCCGACCTGAGACACCGTGTGGAAAAACAAACATGCTTTGCAGCCCATCAACAGAAGCAGAGAAGAAGAGGAAAGAGGGAAGGACAGAAGGACACAAACGTGCACATGAGCGTGAGAGAGGGAGCGGGTGCTGGTGTACCTGCTCTCGGCGGAGCTTTCTTCGCCCTGAACGGCTCCGCGGGTTGTTTGGTGTCGTGCTCTAAGATCATCCCGATCAGCAGGGCAGGTTTGAGTTTCGTGTACTTGCTACTGAGCAGAGGATGCCATTTGGGAGCCTGGAGAACAAGCCAGATTTACAAACACAGACCAAACGAGGAGGAAATGAGGAGGAAAACCTTGAGTGACACTGGAAAAATTACAATTTGTTAATGTTTTAAGAGTCTCTCCTGCTCATTGATCCGATCATAACTCCAGTAGATCAGTGTAATACTCCTCCAGTGTAGATCAGCTGTTCTCTGTGTGAATATATAGTAAAGTGTGATTTATTCCTGAATTTATCATCATTACTCCAGTCTTCAGCGTCACATGATCCTTCACTGATCATTCTCATATGAGGATCTGATGATCAACACACATTTATGATTATTATCAGTTCATATTTTTGATGCAGGTTTAAAAAAGAAATTTATACTTTTCTTCATCAAGGACGCGTTAAACTGATCAAACGTGACATTTATAATGTTACACAAGATTCTGTTTCTGATAAACGCTGTTCTTATGAACTTCATATTCATCACAGAATCATGAGAAATATGATGCATCAGTTTCCACAGAAATATGAACTGATGATAATCATAACTGTGTGTTGATCATCAGATCCTCATCTGAGAATGATCAGTGAAGGATCATGTGACACTGAAGACTGGAGTAATGATGATAAACTCAGGAATAAATCACACTTTACTATATATTCACACAGAGAACAGCTGATCTACACTGGAGGAGTATTACACTGATCTGCTGGATAAATCAATGCTGTAATACTTAAAGCCCTTATGTATAATCCATTATAAAGGTATTCATAATGTACATTATAATGCATTATATTGTTTCATAAATAATTGTAACCAAAGATAAAATGCATTATAATATTGGCAGATTCTGAAATGAGTTGTTTGATGAGTTTTTTAATGCATTATAACTGCGTTCATGAGATCATTCATGAGATCATACAACGCATTATAAGGTGCATAATTAATACATAAGGGCTTTAAGTAAAGTGTTACCATAAACGCAGCAGAGACTCTTTCAGACACACTGAGACTGTAGAGAGCAGCGTGGCGACGGGCTGACCTGCTGGATCTCCTGCACTGATCTCAGGTCGAGCACGACGTATCCCACACACTCTCTGGCAGACGTGCTGGAGTCGACGGCGTAACACTGTAGTTTGATGGGTGTCCTCTGGAGCCTGTGGGAAGGAGAGCGGAGACTCTGAGTGACGGACGGTGCAGCAGAAATACACAGACACACACACACAGACACACAGACACACACACAGACAGACACACAGACACACACACAAAGACACACAGACACACAAAGACACACACACACAGACACACACACACACACAGACACACACACAAAGACACACAGACACACAAAGACACACACACACAGACACACACACACACACAGACACACACAGACACACACACACACTCACACACTCACACACTCACACACACACACACAGACACACACACACACACAAAGACAGACACACACAGACACACAAAGACAGACACACAAAGACAGACACACACAGACACACACAGACACACACAGACACACACACACACACACACAGACACACAGACACACACACACACACACACAGACACACAGACACACAGACACACACACACACACACACACACACACACACACACACACACACACACACAGACACACACACACACACACACACACACACACACACACACACACACACACACACACACACACACACACACACACACACACACACACACACACACACACACACACACACACACACACACACACACACACAGACACACACACACACACACACACACACACACACACACACACACAGACACACACACACAGACACAGACACACAGACACAGACACACAGACACACACACACACACACACACACACACACACACACACACACACAGACAAAAACACACAAAGACACACACGCACACACACGCACAGACACGCACAGACACACACACACACGCACACACACGCACACACACGCACACACACGCACACACACGCACACACACGCACAGACACGCACAGACACGCACAGACACGCACAGACACACACAGACACACACAGACACACACACACACACAGACACACAGACACACACACAGACACACACACACACGCACAGACACACACAGACACACACAGACACGCACAGACACACGCACAGACACACGCACAGACACACACACACAGACACAGACACACGCACAGACACACGCACAGACACACGCACAGACACACGCACAGACACACGCACAGGCACACGCACAGGCACACGCACAGGCACACGCACAGGCACACGCACACGCACAGCACACGCACAGACACACGCACAGACACACGCACAGACACACGCACAGACACACACAGACACACACAGACACACACAGACACACACAGACACACACACACACCTGTGCTGGTGCAGCGTCCGGCGGTCGAGCTCCCAGGCCAGTTCGGTGCAGAACTGCGGCTGTTCTCTGTGTTCCACTGCGTCTGTGGCCAAAGTCTCTCCGTCAAAGCGAGCCTCCACGACCAGAGCGAGCCGGGGACTTCTGGGAAACTGACGGCCTGATGGGACGACACACAGATCAGATCCGCTGATTCTACAGCAGCTTCACTCATCACACGAATATCTATTTGCCTAATATGAATTAAGACCTGCTATGTTGCCAGAATTATAATCACACACTGTTTGTTCGTCGGCCAGAGGAGAACTGGCACCCCGACTGAGCCTGGTTTCTCCCAAGGTTTTTTTCTCCATTCTGACCCTGAAGGAGTTTTGGTTCCTTGCCACCGTTGCCTCTGGCTTTTGGCTTGCTCAGTTGGGGACTCCTAAATCTCATCTAAATTACCGATCTGCCCGCATTGACACTATATGATACTGAAATTAGCTGGATAACATCACCGCTTCACCAGAACGGCTGTACAGCCGAATCAAATTCTGTTGCATTATTTTCCTGTTAACACTGTGAAGCTGCTTTGAAACAATTGGACTTGTTAAAAGCGCTGTATAAAGGTGATTTGACTTTGAAGGTGACACATACCATACTCGTTTATGAGAAGGAATTCAAAACTCGAAATTATGTCTTAATATCAATAATCGACTGTCATAATTTTGGTCTGTCAAAATGTCATAATGATGACACACTAAGTTGAAATTCTTAAATAAAAAGTTGAAATTTGACATAAATGATGACATACTAAGTCATAAATCAAAATTATGACCTAAAACGTCAAAATTATGATGTCCAAATTCTAAAAAGTGGAAATGATGACATAAAAAGTCAAAATTCTTAAATAAAAAGTGACTAATAAACATTCTGACTTAAATGCCCTAATTATGACATAAACTATGACAATTTCAATATTATGACAAATTAATAATTATGACACACTAAGTCAAAATTCTTAAATCAAAAGTCAAACTGATGATGTCCAAATTCTTAAAAAGTTTAAATTATGACATTAAATATCAAAATGATGATATACTAAGTTGAAATTCTTAAATAAACACTCAAAATTCTGACATAAATCTCCCAATTATGATATCAATGATGACATACTAAGTCATAAATCAAAATTATGACGCCCAAATTCTAAAAAAGTGGAAATTATGACAGTTATAATTATGACACGCTATGTCAAAGTTCTTACATAAAAAGTAGAAATTCTTAAAAGTTGAAATTGACATAAATGTCATAATCATGACATAAAAATTAAAAATGACGACAAGTCGAGATTATGACACAATGTCACAACTCATTAAAAAGTTGAAATTGACAAACAGCAAAAAATAATGACAAGAAATGTCAACTTTTGATCTCATAATTTAGACTCGAGTCATTATTCAGAAGAATTCAGTGGGAATATGAACATAAACTGACATTATGAGACAAATATACAAGAATGTATGATGTGTCTGTACATTAGATTCATAAATAAAGCACATTTCATCTCAACCATAACGATATAATATAATAACATAAATATTACATTTATTTAGAAAAAATTCAAAGGATCGTTAAATGTTTATTTATTAAAATGTTTAAATTACTGGTGATTTAGTGATGGCATGGTATCAGATGTTTACCATATTCATAAACTACGGTATATAGAGAATACCGCGGTATTACCCTGTTACTCACACCGACACATTAAACGGCACTGTAACGTTACTTTAATTATCGACACATTCATCAGCACAACACACATTCAAACGCTTTGAGCTAACGGGCGACGCCTGCATCATCATCTCTTACCTTCAAGAATCGACACAACAATCAGCAGCTGCTCTGCTTTTGAAGCCATGTCATCTCTGTGTGTGTTTATTAATCACTCATGATCATATTAATATCTGTTGTTTACTTTTAGCGCGTCTGTTGTGTTCAAATAACGACGGTAACTGTCAGTCTGGCCACTTCCGCCGGAAACAGCAGCGACGCGCGCGCCCCCTGCAGGACGGAGGAGCACATCACACGCTCACTGTAAATAATCAATCTTTGGTATTTTATGGAAAATAAACAGATTAATGGAAGTCAAATAAGAAAAAAGGCTTTTGTAGAGCATAATTATGACATAAATCTGTCGAAATTATAACTTCAAATTTATACTAAATCGGAATTATGACATAAAAGTCCTAATTTATAAAAAGTAGAAATTCTGACAAAAATTCAAGATTGCACAAAAAGTCAAAATTCTTAAACAAAAAGTTCATATTCTGATTTAAATGTCAAAATTATGACATAAAAAGATTATGATCAAATTGAAAAAAAAGTGTTTTAAAGTTAACATTCTGACTTAAATGCCATAATTATGGCATAACATTTTGAGATTATGACATAAAAACCAAATGACACAAAAGTCAAAGTCAAATTGTGTCGAAATTATGTCAACTTTTTAAAAAAAGTTAAAATTCTGTCTTAAAAGCCATAATTATGACATAAAAATTCAAGATTGCACATAAAAAAGACACACTGTCATTCTGAAATTCTGACTTAAAAGTTTTGACTTTTTTATATCATAATTATCACAATGACATCATAATTATGGCATAACATTTTAAGATTATGACATAAAAACCAAACGACACAAATCAGTCAAATTATGACAAAAAGTCAAAATTCTTTAATAAAATCTTGAAATTCTGACTTAAATGTGATCATTAATATCTCATAATTTCAACCTCACAAGAATGAATTATTATTTTCATCTCATAATTGTGAGGCGGTTTATGTTCTCATTCGTCACACACTCAGTATAAACTCAAACACTCATTTCCATAAGAACGAGATCCGCGTGTAGAAACAACCTTGACTGTTTATTGGATTGCCAAACATGTTAAGGCAGAGACAGTATAAAAAGCAACTGCAGTCGATGATACAGCAGACATGGAGAAAACCTTCATCATCATCATCATCATCATCATCATCATCACTGAAGAACAACGGCCGGCGAGTGTGGACAACCAGACATGGCACTGAATCAATACAAAGGTACATAAGCCAGTTATAGTTGAGCTTCAGTAAACTATGTACAGCTATATACATCACCATAATACTGAGATGAACATCCACTTTATACGATACGATAGATTAATGGCTGTTAATAACAGTATATTCATGTTAATAAGTCAATGCAGAGCGAGCCACCGTACTTACAGTCACTTATAATCTATTGCAAACCGTCCGTTAGAGGTGATGAGAGAGCAAATACATTCAACAGTATGATTACACAACAATATAAGTGCATACAGACAGCTAATGAAGCCATTTACAGGCAGAGTCCAGGAGCAGAGTCCTCCGGTCCTACATTCATCAGAGAACATGAGGAAAACACCAGGAACGCCTCACACCGTCGGGAACGCCTCACACCGTCGGGAACGCCTCACACCATCGGGAACGCCTCTCATCGTTGGGAACGCCTCACACCGTTGGGAACGCCTCACATCCTCGGGAACGCCTCACACCGTTGGGAACACCTCACATTGTCGGGAACGCCTCACATCGTCAGGAACGCCTCACATCCTTGGGAACGCCTCACACCGTCGGGAACGCCTTACATCCTCGGGAACGCCTCACACCGTTGGGAACGCCTCACATCGCCGGGAACGCCACATCCTCGGGAACGCCTCACACCGTTGGGAACGCCTCACATCGCCGGGAACGCCTCACATCCTCGGGAACGCCTCACACCGTTGGGAACGCCTCACATTCTCGGGAACACCTCACACCGTTGGGAACGCCTCACATCCTCGGGAACGCCTCACACCGTTGGGAACGCCTCACATCATCGGGAACGCCTCACATCCTCGGGAACGCCTCACACCGTCGGGAACACCTCACATCCTCGGGAACGCCTCACACCGTTGGGAACGCCTCACATCCTCGGGAACGCCTCACACCATTGGGAACGCCTCACATCCTCGGGAACGCCTCACACCGTTGGGAACGCCTCACACCGTCGGGAACGCCTCACATCTTCCCCTCGTTTTCTGCACATTAAACACAAACACTCCCTGAATGAAGGTTATGATACACAGGCAGAAAAAGATGCAATTCTGACTTAAATGTCATAATTATGATAAAAATTCTAAATTATGACACGCTAGGTTGAAATTATGACAATAAAAGGGCGAAACTGTCTTAAAATGTCACAATTATGACAAAAATTCAACTTTTTATCTCATATTTTCAACTATTAAACTTCACAATTATTAATTGCTCATAATTACAACTTATAACGCAGTTTATTTTTCCATTCTTCACACACACAGAAACACTCACAGAATGAAAGTTATCCGCTCTTTAATAACATTATTTATGGAAGGTTGTTCCGTTGGATCAAATAATCTTACGAATATCTATTTCCCTAATATGACCTCTGACCTGCTATGTTGCCAGAATTATAATCACACACTGTTTGTTCGTCGGCCAGAGGAGAACTGGCACCCCGACTGAGCCTGGTTTCTCCCAAGGTTTTTTTTCTCCATTCTGGCCCTGAAGGAGTTTTGGTTCCTTGCCATCGTTGCCTCTGGCTTTTGGCTTGCTCAGTTGGGGACTCCTAAATCTCATCTATATTCCCGATCTGCCCGCATTGACACTATATGATACTGAAATGAGCTGGATAACATCACCGTTTCACCAGAGCGGCTGTACAAATTCTGTTGCATTATTTTCCTGTTAACAATATGAAGCTGCTTTGAAACAATTGGACTTGTTAAAAGCGCTGTATAAATAAAGGTGACTTGATTTGATTTGGATCGAGTGTTTTTTAAATGTCATTAATTGTTTCGGAGAACATTCAAAAGCAACGCTCACAAAACGTTTAAAGCATTTAAAACACTGGACGTTTTGAATGTTTTCATAACTGCTCTTGTGAGCTGGGTAAACGTAAAAGCAGTGGAGCCGGTTCCGATTCATTTTCTCCTTAGGGAAAAGCATTTTTAAGGATGATTTATAAACTTTAAACACTGTGAGCTGTGGCTATTGAGGGTATTTGTTTCTGTTGAACCCGTCAGCCCACATTATTTCAACTTAATTTAAAATAATCAGAATTCGTGGAGAAAAACTACATTACCCATGATGCTGCACAGACAATCCCACCAATCAGAGAGAGCAACATGCGCCAAAATGATCTCGTTAGCTCCGCCCACTCCCATGAAGCAAAGCGAATGACATAATCTCTCTTACTTAAATGTTTGTATATGCATCGTTTTTAATTTGATTATGCTGTTTGCAATGCTTCATGGGATTGTAGTTCTAAAGCTGTTAAGTTCACAGTCTGTGAATCTTTCTGTCCGATTTTCAAAAATGTTTTTTGCTTCAAATCAAAGTTTGTAATGTTGTGATTCTCCTTGTAGCTGTTCATGGATTATAACGCTTTAACTAATGTTATTCTGAAACCCCTGTGTCACTGAGAAAGTGTGCGGGCACTAATGTGTTGTTCTGTGTGTGTTTCTCACCGCTGGAGCAGGTCTGTGTTGACGTCACTTGCTGGTTCGCAACCAGAGCCGCTGAGCTCAAACCTTCAGGAACACAGATCACAGAACATCACAATCAACTCTTACCGTACATCACTGTACATACGCTTAAAGGGCTCATATTTTCATCATGGAGTTTTGTCCACTTATTGCTCCAAGAACTATTCATAGTTTAAATGGGTATTTTTTTTGCTCCTGTGTCTTTAAAGCCACATATGTTCCCCTGGAGCTCAACACCAGCCCTGCGTCTCACGGGTATATCTGTGCCCCTGGAGCTCAACACCAGCCCTGCGTCTCACGGGTATATCTGTGCCCCTGGAGCTCAACACCAGCGCTGCGTCTCACAGGTATATCTGTGCCCCTGGAGCTCAACACCAGCGCTGCGTCTCACGGGTATATCTGTGCCCCTGGAGCTCAACACCAGGGCTGCGTCTCACGGGTATATCTGTGCCCCTGGAGCCCAACGCCAGCGCTGCGTCTCACGGGTATATCTGTGCCCCTGGAGCTCAACACCAGCGCTGCGGCCTCACGGGTATATCTGTGCCCCTGCAGCTCAACACCAGCGCTGCGTCTCACGGGTATATCTGTGCCCCTGGAGCTCAACAGCAGCGCTGCGCCTCACGGGTATATCTGTGCCCCTGGAGCTCAACACCAGCGCTGCGTCTCACGGGTATATCTGTGCCCCTGGAGCTCAACACCAGCGCTGCGTCTCACGGGTATATATGTGCCCCTGGAGCTCAACACCAGCCCTGCGTCTCACGGGTATATCTGTGCCCTGGAGCCCAACAGCAGCGCTGCGTCTCACGGGTATATCTGTGCCCCTGGAGCTCAACACCAGCGCTCAACAGCAGCCCTGCGTCTCACGGGTATATCTGTGCCCCTGAAGCTCAACACCAGCGCTGCGTCTCACGGGTATATCTGTGCCCCTGGAGTTCAACACCAGCGCTGCGTCTCACGGGTATATCTGTGCCCCTGGAGCTCAACACCAGCGCTGCGTCTCACGGGTATATATGTGCCCCTGGAGCTCAACACCAGCCCTGCGTCTCACGGGTATATCTGTGCCCCTGAAGCTCAACACCAGCAGCGCCGTCTCACGGGTATATCTGTGCCCCTGGAGCTCAACAGCAGCGCTGCGTCTCACGATTATATATGTGCCCCTGGAGCTCAACACCAGCGCTGCGTCTCACGGGTATATCTGTGCCCCTGGAGCTCAACACCAGCGCTGCGTCTCACGGGTATATCTGTGCCCCTGAGCTCAACACCAGCGCTGCGTCTCACGGGTATATCTGTGCCCCTGGAGCTCAACACCAGCGCTGCGTCCACACGGGTATATCTGTGCCCCTGGAGCTCAACACCAGCGCTGCGTCTCACGGGTATATCTGTGCCCCTGGAGCTCAACACCAGCGCTGCGTCTGACGGGTATATCTGTGCCCCTGGAGCTCAACACCAGCGCTGCGTCTCACGGGTATATCTGTGCCCCTGGAGCTCAACACCAGCGCTGCGTCTCACGGGTATATCTGTGCCCCTGGAGCTCAACACCAGCGCTGCGTCTCACGGGTATATCTGTGCCCCTGGAGCTCAACACCAGCGCTGCGTCTCACGGGTATATCTGTGCCCCTGAGCCCAACACCAGCGCTGCGTCTCACGGGTATATCTGTGCCCCTGGAGCTCAACACCAGCGCTGCGTCTCACGGGTATATCTGTGCCCCTGGAGCTCAACACCAGCGCTGCGTCTCACGGGTATATCTGTGCCCCTGGAGCTCAACACCAGCGCTGCGCCTCACGGGTATATCTGTGCCCCTGGAGCTCAACACCAGCGCTGCGTCTCAGGGGTATATCTGTGCCCCTGGAGCTCAACACCAGTGCTGCGTCTCACGATTATATCTGTGCTCCTGGAGCTCAACACCAGCGCTGCGTCTCACGGGTATATATGTGCCCCTGGAGCTCAACACCAGCGCTGCGTCTCACGATTATATCTGTGCCCCTGGAGCTCAACACCAGCGCTGCGTCTCACGGGTATATCTGTGCCCCTGGAGCCCAACACCAGCGCTGCGTCTCACGGGTATATCTGTGGCCCTGGAGCTCAACAGCAGCGCTGCGTCTCACGTGGTATATCTGTGCCCCTGGAGCTCAACACCAGCGCTGCGTCTCACGGGTATATCTGTGCCCCTGGAGCTCAACACCAGCGCTGCGTCTCACGGGTATATCTGTGCCCTGGAGCTCAACACCAGCGCTGCGTCTCACGGGTATATCTGTGCCCTGGAGCTCAACACCAGCGCTGCGTCTCACGGGTATATCTGTGCCCCTGGAGCTCAACACCAGCGCTGCGTCTCACGGGTATATCTGTGCTCCTGGAGCTCAACAGCAGCGCTGCATCTCACGGGTATATCTGTGCCCCTGGAGCTCAACACCAGCGCTGCGTCTCACGGGTATATCTGTGCCCCTGGAGCTCAACACCAGCGCTGCGTCTCACGGGTATATCTGTGCTCCTGGAGCTCAACAGCAGCGCTGCGTCTCACGGGTTTATCTGTGCCGATAGCCAACAACACATGTGTGGGTCAACATTACACATTTCTCTTTTATGCCAAAAATCATTAGGATATTAAGATCATGTTCCATGAAGATATTTTGTACATTTCCTACCGTAAATATATCAGAAATGTATTATTAGTAGTAATATGCATTGCTAAGGACTTCATCTGGACAACTTTAAAGGAGATTTTCTCGATATTTAGAGTTTTTTGCACCCTCAGATTCCAGATTTTCAAATATTGTCCTCACAAACCACACATCAGTGAGAGATTATTTATTCATCTTACAGATGATCTATAAATCTCAATTTAAAAAAATTCACCCTTATGATTAGTCTTGTGGTCCAGGGTCACATTTATTATATTATTAGCCATAATTATTATATATTCTCAGGCAAACAGCAAAGTTGTTTCTGAAAGTTAAGGCCCCGATATATTTCAAGCGTAATTGAAGAACGAACTGGTATTACGTCATTTTAATGAAAATCAGGCCAAATGAAGATCTTTAGGGTTTGTTTCTGGAGTTCAGAACAGCTCGTCAAAGTGAACCTTCCGAAAAAAGTTAATTGGTCCATGGCGATGATGCAATAGGTGGGTGTGGCTATGAGGCTCCACCCTCTTTAAACCGGTCAAGGTCAGACATGAGTAAAAACATGAACACAACAAGAAGAACACTCCATGAATGATGTATAAATAATGTTTTTATGCTAACGTTTTGAGAACATAATTAAAGACCAGGGCCCTGATAACTTTGAACGAACGTTATATTAATGTTACTAGAAGAACATTTGTTCAAAACCTTGAGAGAACCTTGAGAGAACGTTCCCTGGGCATCAGCGTCGGGATTTTCGCTATCACTGCAAAGGCAAACTTATTTTTACTCCTAAGCAATTGCAAAAGAACTTTGCTGTGAGTATATTGGGGCCTTTGTATGTTTTAATAGTACAAGGAACTCTTTCATTACACAATCAAGCAACCGTTGATTTCTCACGATATGAGCCCTTTAATACAGGCTATAGTGAGTTCAGTAGTAATAGTATCGTTCAGTTGGTTTTGACCTTTTCACCTTGAAAGGGGTCGTACTGGCCGGACACCAGCGTGTAGCTCATGCCCAGGTGAGTGAGATGGTGCGTCTGAAGGTGGCGGCCGTACGGAACCGGCTCTCTCTCCCGCTCAGTTTCCCGCTCCTGCTCTGGAGATCCTCTTTCTCCAGGCTGAAGGGGTAAAACATACAGTGAGTAAACAATAAAATACTGTGAAGACAATGACATTCAACAAATGTTTTATTTGGTTAGAAGTAATACGCTCTTAAAAATAAAGGTCACAAAGAGGGTTTTTCGCAATGACCATTTCTGGTTCCCCAAAAGAACCTTTCCATTTTTTCTTAGTGTGAACATTTATTTTATATATAAAGAACCTTTTGTGGAATGGATGTTAAAGGTTCTTCAGGGAACCATCAATGCCAATAAAGAACCTTTATTTTTAAGAGTGCATATTTTTTAAATTATTAATTTGTGTTGTCTACTTTTCTGAACAGGACACCGTGAAGCACCTTCATGAATCCATATTAATATGTCTGACGTATAATATAGCGCTTTTCCACTGCATGGTAACGCTTGGTACAGCTCGGCTCAGCTCGCTTCACTTTTCCACTTGGTTCGGCACGGCTCGGCTCCTTTGGCTCGGTTTGGTTTTCCACTACAGCTAGCACCGCTTTACAGTGGGTGGGATTATAAAGGAGGCTGATGGCAGCAATACAAAATACTGCTAAAAACAAGAGAGTCTTAGGCACTCATACAACAAAGTGCAGATGACAACATCACTTGATTTGCTCTACGGTGCACAAGGGTAAACTAATCTTTAATTTAGCAATGTGTTTAGGGTCTCAACCACTATATCACTGTCACAAAAGCATATAATGGTAGTGACGATTCTCTCTGAACTATCAGTGATATGCAGTGTTTACACATCACTTTTTAGTATCCGTATGGGACGCTTGGAACCTCAACCGAGGTGGTACTATTTAAGCGAGCCACACCTAGCCATACCTAACTGTACCATGCAGTGAAAACGTGCCAAAGCAAGCGTACCGAGCCAAAACCGCACCATGCAGTGGAAATGCACATAAGCGAGCCATACCGAACCGTACCATGCAGTGCAAACGCACCAAAGCTAGCCGTACCGAACCGTACCATGCAGTGCAAACGCACCAAAGCTAGCCGTACCGAACCGTACCATGCAGTGCAAACGCACCAAAGCGAGCCGCCAGCGAACCGCAAAGCGCGCCAAAAAGCCGCACCGAACCGCACCATGCAGTGGAAATGCGCCAAAGCGAGCCGTACCAAACCGCACCAAAGCGAGCCGTACCGAACCGCACCATGCAGTGGAAATGCACCAAAGCGAGCCGTACCGAACCGCACCATGCAGTGGAAACGCACCAAAGCGAGCCGTACCGAACCGCACCATGCAGTGGAAATGCGCCAAAGCGAGCCGTACCAAACAGCACCAAAGCGAGCCGTACCGAACCGCACCATGCAGTGGAAACGCGCCAAAGCGAGCCGCACTGCAAAGCCGCACCAGCGAGCCGTACCGAACCGCACCATGCAGTGGAAATGCGCCAAAGCGAGCCGTACCAAACCGCACCAAAGCGAGCCGTACCGAACCGCACCATGCAGTGGAAACGCGCCAGCGAGCCGTGAAATGCAGTGGAAACCAAAGCGCCGCCCAAACCGTCAAAGCCGAGCCGAAACCGCACCAAGTGGAAACGCGCCAAAGCGAGCCACCAAAAGCGAAGCGAGCCGTAGCGAACCGCACCATGCAGTGGAAACGCACCAAAGCGAGCCGTTCCAAACCGCACCAAAGCGAGCCGTACCGAACCGCACCATGCAGTGGAAATGCACCAAAGCGAGCCGTACCGAACCTTAACATGCAGTGGAAACGCACATAAGCGAGCCATACCGTTCCACTGCATTGCATGGTACGGTTCGGTACGGCTATACTCTACTGTTCTGGATGTTTGTGAAGGAAATATGTTTTACATTTAGGACATTTCAGATTATCCAGAACAACTTCAGCTTCACACAGTTTGTTCAGATCATATTTTGGTCCATATTTGACTCTGCGGTGGCCAATAAGCCTTACTAATAAACAGTCTTGTTGTTTTGTAGTGGGATACATACAACAGGAGATTTGCCATGATAAGGCAGGAGAGGATGCGACAGAAGCTCTAACGCTGTCGAATCGGTCACTGGTTTGCTGCTTTGAGCTGCTTCTGAATCCTCTCTCCCTGCCGTTTTCCCATACAGAGGGTAATGGAAACCTAGAAAGAAAAACACACAGCTTACTCTTTGTAGAGACACAATAACAATGGCTAAGGAGCTGAGGGAGTGAGGGAATACCTCCTATGGCACGCCAATCCTTGATACTCACATCTTGTATTATTTTTAAAATATTGTACGGTCAACAAAAATATGTGCTCCTGCACCCACCCCCATTCTTCCATGCCAACACATACAGAGCCTAAAACTAACTTTTTGCCACACCTGCCAATGAAAATTTAACGGCCATAAATATTTTTTACTAGCCATGAAACATAGATGTATCCCTATTAAAGTTACAAAAGTATGTAACCAATATACTGATACTGATACACACATTTACTTTCTCAAACGGTTTCCGTTCACTTAAAGGATCAGTTCACTTCAAAATGAAAATTTCCTGGTAATTTCCTCACCCCCATCTCATCCAAGATGTTCATGTCTTTCTTTCTTCAGTCAAAAAAGAAATTCGTCCGTGACATTGGTGGTAATACCGACCCAGTGCCGAAAAACTCCATCTCATGTTCTCCTCCAACTTTAAAATCATCCGTCCTCGTTGTTTTACCTTTATTTGTGTAAAGGGCGTTTGAGCACGTTCGTTTTAACACTGGGTCGGCACTTCCACCTGCGTCATGTGACCTTTCCGACGTGATGATGTCATACACCATGAAGAAGAACAACACCGAAGTCACGCATTTGAGGTTAAAGTATATAAATGTTTATTTTTTTAGAAAATGTCCGATGGTTTGTCTGGATCAGACCCTATTCCTCTGGGATCGCGCAGAGCCTCTGAAGCCCTTCCTCTGAAACTGCATTGATTTGGACCTTCAACCGTTGGTTCCCATTGAAGTCCATTATGTGGAGAAAAATCCTGGAATGTTTTCCTCAAAAAACATTTCTTTCTGACTGAAGAAAGAAAGACATGAACATCTTGGATGTGATGGGGGCGAGGAAATGTTCATTTTGAAGTGAACTAATCCTTTAAGACATAACTGACTATGTTTACAAGGATACTTGCCACTCGCATTACATGGCTACTAAGCAGTTTGTTGTACAAGCTCCACTTCACTTGTAGTGTCATTATTTACAGCATATAGAAGATGATTACCTGGGTAATTGTGCACCAGAGCAGGAGACATCACTCTGTAAGCATTGCTGCTGGCCTCACACAGGTGTAAATAGGGGTAGGAGTGCTGAAACTGGAGGAAGGATTGCTGGGGTGACGACGCAGCCCCTCTCGCGCTCTGCGAGTCTTCAGACATCTCGCTCGCCATCTCGTCCCCCTCCGGTCTGGTACTTTCCTCCGAGACCTCGGCAGCCGTCTCACACTTGACGTTCTGGAGTTCGGCCTCCAGCCTGGACTCGGACTCTACAGGTATGTGCCAGTCTTTCCCCTTGTCTGGACTGAGACTCATTTCCTCAGAGATCTTGTTGACCTCTTGATTTTGCTGCTTCACATATTTGGACTGATAAGAGTGGCTCCAGGACTGAGATTCTGAAGCCTAAACCCAGAGGAACATCTACCGTCAAACAGTTTCTGCTCTGACAACCAACGAAATTACACAGCTTACAGGGAAGCCCTTTGTTATGAAACAGTAGCCCTGTGTTTAATGCGTTCATTGAAAATTTCAAAAGGATGGCAACATCAATATGATCTCAATCATCAAAGAATCCTGCCAACTCGATCATTTGATGATTAAGGATCATATTTCCATAAACACCACTCAAAACAACATGCGTTGGACTGTTATCCCAGCATAACCATGGACATTTCTAGAAGTCTGTTAATGTCTTTAAAAGAACATTTCCTCAGTAAATGATAAGTAACATCAGTAACTTACATTTAGAAATGTTACATTTGTGTCCACATTTGATTTTGAGTTTGAGCTCTCCAAATTGAGGTCTTCAGATTCCTTGAGGACCCCTTGTTCTTTTGTTATGCCATGGATATGGGATGGCTTTCCCTGCTGCTGTTGCTGCTGAAATGAGAGCTGCTTGTCCATCTCCACATAGATGAAGCCAGGTTTCGCACAGCTAATCTTAACAGAGTTCGCCCCCTTATGAATCGACTGAGGAGAGCTCATAAATTGTTTTTGCTCATCCTTGGTTCGTTCCTTTTGCTCAGATCCTCGCCTAACTTGACCTCTACTCTGCTTGCTATACTGTATTTCCTCACAGCACGCCTCACTGAGTGGCCTGTGGGAGCTGGGCATCATCAGAACCTTCTGGTCCATGGAAACACCCCGGCTGTATTGTCCGTAATACAAGGACTGAGCCAGCGCTGTGTGCGTTTCGGCGTACTGAAGCTGCGATTGGGAACTTGAGTGGCTAGACAATTCTGAGCTTTTTACATCCTCACTTGAATCTCTCAAGTCATCCTTCGTCCGACCGTAAGGTGAGGCCACCTTATGGAACGAAGTGGAATTGGCTTGCCCAGGGTGCATGTACCCTGGGATACAATGGGATTCATAACCATGGCCATGAGATGTAGACAGGGCCTCTTTTCCTGGGGTCACCGTGCCAGCAGAGGGAATTTTGAGATTGATGTTGGCGTTCGAATCTTGTGTGGAGTTCCTTCTAGATCTCGAGTTCGATCCACCATCCTCGGCAGCGTCGGATATGTCGGAGTATGCAGGGCTGTTTGTTTTAGCAGTCACTCCATCGCCGTTTGTAAGAGGGCCACAGTCGATTCTCGCAGCGCTCCCGATGGAAGGACTTGGCGCATTGTCTGAGAATGTGTACACCTTGTCGGCCTCGGCTCTGATACTCGCCATGCGGCTTTCCTGCGTTTCACCCGGACCGTTCACAACATCTTGCTTGCTCAAGTGCTCTTTCAAGAGGCTTACAGGAAAGTCTTTCCCGATACTTTTGGCATCGTCCATTTTGGTGTAAATCGGGTCACTTTTGGGACTCCGGGGATCTTTGCAATTCTTGTCCTTTAATCGATGCTTTTCCTTTCTCTTACTGTCTTTGCTCAGGACTGCGGTGGTGTTGGCCATGTTAACTTGTGCAATAATGTCCAGCTTTGGCTTAATGGGTTTCAGGGAGAGGTTCTTGGCTTTTGTGAGGGCAACAGTTGGAGAGGCCTGAAGAGAAGAAACTTCTGGGATTTTATTAGAAAAAGCAGTGGGGGGAATAGCAGTCAGCTTCGGGGGAGCAGGGGCAGTGTTGATGAGTCTATTGGTTCTAGACTTAGCCGAGCATCTCTCAACGAACCCACTTTCTTTCTTTACTTTGCTACAGATGTCCCTCTTATCAATGGCACCCTCCGCTTCGAGCTTAGGCATCTCGACAGATGTGTTACGATCCGTCATGAGGCAGTTCTCAAGGACGACAGACATGTTGGAAATGAGTGGGAGGTTGCTCAGATCGTCTATGGATCCGTCCTTACTTGTCAAGTTCTGGCGTATTTTTGCATTGGCTATGGGACTGCTATCATTGTTGAGCAAGGCTTTCCTGCTCTTTGGAGAACCGACTGCATTGAGTTTATAAATGCTTCTGGGCTTCTTGGAGACGATGTTCTCAGAAGAATCAAAAGGTACAGAGCTGAGTGCTTCATCAAAATCTGAAAGTCTGTCTTCGCTTTCCACCTCAAACTCTTGCTTGCTGTCACTGTTCAGGTGAGCGTGTGACTGGTGGTAACGGAGGCCGTTAATATGTTTGTACTTCTTGTTGCAGTTGGGATGTGGACAGTCTATTAGCATTGGGGATGCGCAAACTTGATCAAGAAACACAGGGTCGGATTTACCCTGAGGGGTGGAAGGAGCACTCCTGGATTTGGCTCGTATCCTTTTCCCATTCCCATTTCGAATGTCCTCTGAGACCATGCTTAAATCTAGATCCGCTGGGGTTTTGCCTTTTCTTTTTCCGCATATAAGTGGATTGGATTTGATGTCCTCCACGGCGTAGTATCCAGGTGTCCTACAGCCACTGAGGTTCAGACTCCCTCGTCTTCCTTTGTTGCCGATTCCCACACCGCGCCTCTTGTGAGTTAGTCCTCGTATCTTGGAAAGACTTGGGTCAGTAGCTGGTTGATCTGGTATGCCAAGGCGCATCCGTTTACCACGTCCACGAGCACAAGGGATTTCAGAGTCACTCATTGGCGACTCACAAAACCTAGTTAAAAACAATAAGGAGTCATGAGTGTATGGAAATAAACACACTCAAATTAAATCTAAACAGGTTTAAACCTAGACCTAAAAGGGCCAGTTTTACTAACAGCTTGTTAAAAAACAAGTCAGGATTATGAATTATGGACAGTAAGTCCTACTGTCAGGATTTACTGAAGACACAGTGAAAAGGCTTGGGCAGTTATTTTTGCGGCTGACTTTACTGCATATGCATTTGTAAGAGTTCCGCTTTCAGGCACAAAATTTATGGGAGGAGAGTATTTAAATAAATCATGCGCAATTATTTAACACCCAAAAAGCATGTCTTAACCCATTTTGCACTTAACATGCTGCAATAGTTAAAGGGTTAGTTCACCCAAGAATGATAATCCTGTCATTAATTCCTCATGTCGTCTCAAACCCGTCAGACCTTCACTCATCTTCAGACACAGATGAAGATATTTCTGATCTAGAGCTCTCTGACCCCTCCATAGACAGCAATGTAATGAACACTTTCAAGGGCCAGAAAGGAAGTAAAGACATCGTTACAGTAGCCCATGTGACTCCAGTGGTTCAGCCTTAATGTGATGAAGAGATGAGAATACTTTAGTGCGCAAAAACAAACACAAATAAAGAGTTTATTCAACAATCTCTTCTCCTCTGTGTCTGTCTCTGACGCTGTTGATGTCGGTCAGCTCCTGCGTCATCATCACACGCATGCGTCACGTGATCAGCATCGGCCAATGGTGAGCCGCCGTTCTGGCGTAGAACTCTGAAGCGCTGCACTGTATTTAATACGTCAACAGCGCAAGAGACTGACGAGATGATATTGTTGAATAAAGTTGTTATTTGTGTGTGTTTTTGCGCACTGAAGTATTCTCATCTCTTCATCACATTAAGGCTGAACCGCTGGAGTCACATGGGCTACTGTAACGATGTCTTTACTTCCTTTCTAGACCTTGAAAGTGTTCATTACATTGCTGTCTATGGAGGGGTCAGAGAGCTCTCGATTTCATTAGAAATATCTTCATCTGTGTCTGAAGATGAACGAAGGTCTGACGAGTTTGGAACGACATGAGGGAGAGGAATTAATGATGGAATCTACATTTTTGGGTGAACTAACCCTTTAATTTGCGCTGCTCTTGGTAGATTGTGTTAGTCCTTATGGAAATGAGCTGCTGCGTCTGTGTTCTTTAATTTGCACCATGTCAGAAGATAATCCTCAGAACTTTCCACTCCCATCTGCGCTTTTATGAGATTTCGGTCTCATGCTAATTTTCCCTGTTTAGTAAATCTGACACATTAGAACTTAAAGAGTTAGTTCACCCAAAAAACTAAATTATCCCATAATTTACTCCCCCTCAAGCCATCCTAGGTGTATATGATTTTCTTCTCCCAGCCAAACACACTCAGAGATATATAAATAAATATCCTGGCTCTTCCAAGCTTTATAATGGAAGTGAATGGTAACTGAGATTTTAAAGATTTTAAAGCATATCTATCCATCATAAAAATAATCCATACGGCTCCAGGGGGTTAATAAAGGCCTTCTGAAGCGAAGCCATATTTATAACTTTATAAACTATAATCACTGGCTTCCGGTAACGGCCGTACGCGAGTCTAGTTCTGACGGAAGAGTGACCTCTGACCTGACGCATGACGTATTGACGAACGCGGAAGCACAGAGGATAGAACAAAACAAAACACCGAATTAGAGTCTAAAATGAGAATTTTTAAAGAGAAATGTGGGAGGAGCTTGAGTTTGTTGTTTGAACCACGAGAGGTGTCTACTCTCACTACATCCTGCGTCATACGGCGGGTCAGAGGTCACTCTTCCGCCTGAACTAAACTCGCGTACGACCGTTACCGGAAGCCAGTGATTATAGTGTATAAAGTTATAAATATGGATATTTTTCTACACAAACACATCGCTTCCCTTCAGAAGGCCTTTATTAACCCCTGGAGCCGTTTGGAGCACTTTTATGATGGAGGGATGCACTTTTTTGGGCTTCAAAATCTCAACCCCCATTCACTCCCATTATAAAGCTGGGAAGAGCCAGGATATTTTTTATTATAACTCTGAAGAAGAAAGTCATATACACCTAGGATGGCTTGAGGGCGGGTAAATTATGGGATAATTTTCATTTTGGGGTGAACTAACCCTTTAAAAGGATAGTTCACCCAAAAATGAAAATTCCGTAATAATTTACTCCCCCTCAATTTGTTCCAAACATGTATGAATTTCTTTATTCGGCTGAACACAGAAGAAGATATTTTGAAGAATATGGGGAACTAAACAGTAGATGGACCCCAACGACTTCCATAGCAGGGAAAAATACTAGTCAATAGGGTCCGTCAACTGTTTGGTTACTGACATTCTTCAAAATATCTTCTTTTGTGTTCAGCAGAACAAAGAAAGTCATACAGGTTTGGAACAACTTGGGTGATTATGGGATCATTTAATTTTTGGGTGAACTATCCCTACAAGTACACTACAAGTCAAGCATTCAAGAAGAAAGGAAGGAAGGAATGTGTATTACCGTGGTGGAGCCCAGTCATGCTTAGTACAGTCCAGGAGAGTTCCCACATAGGTCCTTTTTCTCCATGTGACGTTCACAACTAGAACCCCTGGAATCAAAGGGAAGCAGTCACAGAAATTAGTACCTCTGAAATATTGTGCAGGAGCAAAGAAATGTAACATTTTCCACAATCACCAAATAAAAGCATTCAGGTTTAGCTCTAAAGGTTCCAAAAGGTGCCAAAGAACCTTTCAGAGAGCAGTTCCATTTTCCCATTTTAATAATCTAAAGAACCTTTTGTGCAATGGAAAGATTCAATGGATGTCAAATGTTCTGCATGGAACCATCAATGCCAATAAAGAACCTGTAGGTCTTTTATTGTATATTCGAATGGATTCATTCTGCGCTTGATCTCAGTGATGGAAGTTAAGATGGTGGTCTGCAATTTTAATTTGCTTAATCAATATGCAACCAGTGTCTCCTCTTCCTTCAAATGATTCAGTCTCACAGCTGCTTTGAAAACGCAGTCCTGTGGAGCTAATGACAAAACTCGCCCTTCACTCATCACGTATCCACTAAAACCAGCCATTCATAATGTGGTGGAGTAGAGAAAGACAGGAAAGATACGGATGATATATTTCTGTTTTAAATGTGGAATATTGCATGTAATAGCATGAATAGAAAGCTCTCACCTTCCTCAGTCTCATGCCACACAATACCCTCCAGATTGACACTGGTTCCCGGTTGACACGGCTCCATGTAGCTGGACTCCAGGGCTTTCTCGGCATCTTGTGTGTTTGTTCCGACTGACCGCGTCTTAACGCTCAGCTGGAGAGAGAGAGAAAGAGAGAGAGCACAAACACAGTGCCAGCTGAAGCATAATGGTGCTCAATTTGATCTAAACATTTGACTGATAATGATCAAGCATAGGATTAGTTCAGTTCAGAATGAACATTTCCTGATGATTTCCTCTTCCCCATCTCATCCCAGATGTTCATGTCTTTCTTTCTTCAGTTGGAAAGAAATTAAGTTTTTTAAAGGAAAACATTCCAGGATTTTCCTCCACATAATGGACTTCAATGGGAACCAACGGTTGAAGGTCCAGATCACTGCAGCTTCAGAGGAAGGGCTTCAGAGGCTCTGACCGATCCCAGAGGAATAGGGTCTGATCCAGACAAACCATCGGACATTTTATACAAAAATAAACATTTATATACTTTTAACCACGAATGTGTGACTTCTCTGTTGTTCTTCTTTACGGTGTATGACATCATCACATCGGAAAGATCTGACGTGATGATGTCATACGCCGTGAAGAAGGACAACAGAAGTCGAGCTTTAGAGGTTAAAGTATATAAATGTTTATTTGTTTAGTAAATGTCCGATGGTTTGTCTGGATCAGACCCTATTCCTCTGGGATCGGTCAGAGCCTCTGAAGCCCTTCCTCTGAAGCTGCAGTGATCTGGACCTTCAGCCATTGGTTCCCATTGAAGTCCATTATGTGGAGGAAAATCCTGGAATGTTTTCTCAAAAACTTCATTTCTTTCCGACTGAAGAAAGACAGACGTGAACATCTGGGATGAGATGAGGAGAGGAAATCATCAGGAAATGTTCATTCTGAACTGAATTGATCCTTTAATCCTCCTTATGCAAGCAAAACACACAAATGGCGATGACAACATCATCACGAGCGATGAATGAAAAACACATCTGTAGATAATAGAGCAGAAGGGGGCGGAGCCTCGCGCTGTGCTTTAAACTGTAAATAACACACGAAAAGCATCTTGGCTTCAAACAAGCCTGTCTTTGTCCAAAACAAACAGAGGGAATTATGTTGCTCAGGTTTCCAATAGCAACAGACATGACGATGTTCACTGGGGCTGCATTCATGCAACAAAGGAAATGGCTGACAAACAAAAGAAAACCTGCTTTAGATGATATTGCACAGCAAACGGATGGTGTTTGTGCTCTGGCCTGGGAAGACATTGATGTAGCTCACAAAGAAGCGCCTCTGGTGCATGTGGAGGCTTCATTCTCAAGCACACACACACACACACACACACACACACTGAGTCCGCCATCAGCTCATCCTGTAGACTCACGCTCGTGTCCAGCTTGTTTCACCGAGTGAAGGTGTTTGAAGGACAGACGTGCGCTTACCGTGCTCGCGTCGTCGGGGTGGTCAACAATAGCCGCGTCCATTCCGCGTCCACTCTCCGTTCCGTTCTCCGTCAGCGGGCCGAACGCATCGCTGTGCTTCTCCCTCCGCGTCCTCGCCGACTCTTTCTCTCTCCTCACTGCTTTGCTCTGGCTCTTGCCTTTCTTGGCGTCTTTGGCGGCTCGTGCGCCCGCGTCGGGGCTGCTGTCCACCGGCGCTGGTGCTGAATTCATCTCGTGCCGCTTACCGACGCACTCTTTAGGGATTCCGCTCACAATCTCCAGCGCGTCCGTGGCGGAATTCCTTCGTTTCAGCTTGAGTTTCTTGGGCTCTTTGCAGGGGAAGGGCTGCTCGGCTCGCGCAAGGCCGTCGAACACCCTGTACTCGAGCTCTTGATCGCGA
>CM031950.1:17671515-17691515 GCA_018749465.1 Paracanthobrama guichenoti
CATTATTAAAAATACATACGGAGTGACTAAAACAATCTTAATTATTAAATACCCTGGTTTGTTCGTAGTTTGAATGTCCTTTTTTCATCTGTTTTCAAGATCTGAGGTGAATTATCCATTGACGTTTTCAGTACGACTATAAAGGTCACGCAAAATGATTTAAAAAAAAAAAACTTTTAGACACTTTTAACATTAAATAAGGCATGTAATCAGCACCTGAGTTTATCATTGTCTTTCTTTGTTGTCTTTGCGTTGCACAAATAGAAATTGATCTGAGTTCATGCTGCTCAGTTTCTGAGTGATAAACTTTCACTCAAGCCTCTTCACCTCAAAAACACTGAGGAGCATGAGCTCAGATCAATGAGGCCTACGACCAATCAGATCCGAAAATAAATACAAAACCTGTGCTAATTGAAAGAAAACAAGCTGATAAAAAGATCAAATCCAGTATTTGGTGATAACATAGCATATAATGAGAGATTTATAAGCAGCTTTTTGTAGGCGGGTCATTTTTGACCCGGTACACCAAATAAGGTAAAGGCACAGTACAAGGGTATGGAACAGGTTCTGAATAAAATCTGTGCAATGAAATAAGGCTTGTTAGTTATGTGCTCCTGGAAGAGCTGCTGTTAGATGACACGTGTGACGCTCCATATCAATGTACTATAAGAGCACAACACATCCTGAAGAGTAAGTGATGGTAAGCTGACCTTGGCCCTGTAGAGCTCCAGCTCATTATCTGTGATCCTCCAGGGCTCTTCAGCCTTCAGTTTCTCAGCAGCGTCCTGCTCCATGTCATCTTCCCTCAGTCTGTACGGCTCAATCATCTCCTGAAACACCTCCTTACTGAGCACACAATCAAACAGCTGCTGTTTCTGAGAGATACCGGTACAAAACATGCTCATTATTGGCCAACGGATCTAAACTTACTTGTGCTTCTTTGGCTTGATGTTGATGTCTCCAATAACGGTGATGTCAGAGAAATCAATCCTGAACTTACTGAGCAACGCTGCCATTCTGTGCCAAAGCAAAAGCTTTAGTTATTTTCAGAGGAAGAATTGTTGAATGTTTTTACTCAATATTCTTGTCTTGTTTTCCAGCACAAACACTGTTAAATCAAGACACATTTACTGGAGAAGCAAAATGACTGAAGATATTAGTCTGAAAAAGGGTTAGGGTTACTAGTTACTAGTGCACTAGTTGATTATCTTAATTTCTAAACTGTTTTATTTGCTAAACTCTGTCTACAAATTAATTTCTTTACAAAACTAAGCAAAGTTCCTTTCTGTCCTTCTATCCGTGCAGACGTGTTTTTTTTTCTCTCTGTTCCCTGCTGGCTCTCGCGCTGTTTTGTTTTGTCTAGTGTTTCGTCTCTTCTCTTCTCTGACTGCTGCTCTGCTGGACTCTTGAAAATACTGAAATGGAATTGATTAACTGGTCAATCAGCGCAATCGACAAGATTTTCTCACTAAGGAAGGGTGCCCGGGAGAACCCACCTGCCCGGACGGGACCTTTGCCGCAGGAGTGCGTGAGGGACGCATGGAACAACTGGCAAGTCCTGTGCCTGGAGGCTCTGTCCGTGGAGGATGCGGAAGATTTATACATGATTGGATTATTGATGGCGGGTTCCTATTCTTTGGCTTTGGGATTGCCCTGACCTATCGGAAGATTGGTAAGACAGCTGCAAGCAAATTCACCCAGCCGCTGTCTGTGGAAATTAAAGAATGCTTCGCGTTCTGTGTGACCGTTTGAAGGAATTAGATCAGAAAGTGATAGGAATTGAGGAACTGAACCGTAACAACGCAGTCCGGACTGCGGATACGCAGGGAAGAGTGGGCTCTATCGGGGGTCAGATCGGTGAACTTTTACGGACTGTAACCGGTCTGGCCATGAGGCTGGACGTAATGTCTAGGGAAACTGCACAGACCGGACGCGAATGCTGAGGACCAGATCTGATTGATTGATTATGATCCGGACAAATTACCGAAGATCATCAAATGGATTAAAAATAATAAATTGTATTTGCCTGACCTAATCAACTAGCCCAACGAACCTCACTTGGTCCCTATCTCTCGGTTGGGAGGTCAGCCGGGCAGCTGTCTGCTATCTTCCCTGTGCACTGCCTTATCTCCTTCAAGGACAAACCATAGAACTGAACTCGAAAACATCTGAAGTTATGGCTAACATTCTCACACAACACAATCTCAGACTCACTCGCACCATACACAACCTACCCGATCCCACCCCCTCCAACCGTCTGCCTGTCTATCTCCTCTCCCACTCCATACAAAAAATCCCATCACGTGACCACGTGTACTGTGTCATGTTTATGTTTATGTTTATGTTTTGTTGTGTTTGCTATGTAATGCTTGCTAAATTGCATTCTTGTATTTCTGGAGAGCGTAGGGCGGCGCCTGAATAATCGGCTGCGGCCCGGAGGCTTGCTCCAAACTTCATTTCGTTATACTGTACTTGTACATGTGTAATGACGAATAAACTTCAACTTCAACTTCAACTTCAAAAGGAACGTGTAGAAATGTGTGTGATACTCACGCTCTGCGATCGTGGTCGATCCTGTTTATCTTTCCTCCAATGAACACACGGATCTTGCAGTTGCGCCATTTCTTTTTGTTGGTGAGCAAATACGGTATCAAAAGAGTCAAGCCTACAACAGCGAGTGTCATTCATTAAAAAGACAAACTCTCACAGGATATAATGAAGGCAAAGGAAACATACATTCAATCAAAAATTGAAATCGAAGTATCACTTTACCTCCATCGTCAAAAAGCCACCAGACATCAATCGTCCCTTTGCTCTGTTTCTTCTGGAACTGCTGACTGGCAGCCAGAAGCTTCTCGTCTGCAGGACTGAGCGGCAGCCGAAGCTTCTTCGTGTCTGACATCATACATGCATCATTAGAGAAGAGAAGTTGGTTGGTTACATTATTACTGCAAGATCCACCACATTATTACTGCAAGACACGCCCACATTACTATGGCAAGACACGCCCCCTGTATTAATGCAAGATCCACCCACATTATTACTGCAAGACATGCCCACATTACTATGGCAAGACACGCCCCCTGTATTCATGCAAGATCCACCCACATTATTACTGCAAGACATGCCTCCTATATTACTACAAGACACGCCCCCTTGTATTACTGCAAGACACATCCTCATTATTACTGCAAGACACACCCTCATTATTACTGCAAGACCCGCCCAAATTATTACTGCAAGACACGCCCCCATTATTACTGCAAGATCGTCCCCCATTATTACTGCAAGACACGCCCCCATTAATACTGCAAGATCCACCCCCATTATTACTGCAAGACACACCCTCATTATTACTGAAAAACTTGCCCCCTTTATTACTGCAAGATACACCCCCATTATTATTGCAAGACCCGCCCACATTATTACTGCAGGACCCGCCACCATTATTACTGCAAGACACACCCTCATTATTACTGCAAGGTCCGCCCACATTATTACTGCAAGGTCCGCCCACATTATTACTGTAAGATCTTCCCCCATTATTACTGCAAGACACGCCCCCATTAATACTGCAAGACACGCCCTCATTAATACTGCAAGACACGCCCTCATTATTACTGCAAAACTTGCCCCCTGTATTACTGCAAGATACAACCCCATTATTACTGCAAGACCCACCCACATTATTACTACAGGACCCGCCCCCATTATTACTGCAAGACACACCCTCATTATTACTGCAAGACATGCCCCCTTTATTACTGCAAGATACACCCCCATTATTACTGCAAGACACACCCTCATTATTACTGCAAGACATGCCCCCTTTATTACTGCAAGATCCACCCCATTATTACTGCAGGACCCGCCCCCATTATTACTGCAAAACACACCCTCATTATTACTGCAAGACATGCCCTCATTATTACTGCAAGACACGCCCTCATTATTACTGCAAGACACGCCCTCATTATTACTGCAAGATCCACCCCATTATTACTGCAGGACCTGCCCCCATTATTACTGCAGGACCCACCCCCATCATTACTGCAAGACACGCCGTCATTATTACTGCAAGACACACCCTCATTATTACTGCAAGACACACCCTCATTATTACTGCAAGACATACCCCCTTTATTACTGCAAGATCCACCCCATTATTACTGCAAGACCCGCCCACATTATTACTGCAGGACCCGCCCCCATTATTACTGCAAGACATGCCCCCTTTATTACTGCAAGACACACCCTCATTATTACTGCAGGACCCGCCCCCATTATTACTGCAAGACACACCCTCATTATTACTGCAAGACATGCCCCTTTTATTATTGCAAGATCCACCCCATTATTACTGCAGGACCTGCCCCCATTATTACTGCAAGACATGCCCCCTTTTTTACTGAAAGATCCACCCTCATTATTACTGCAAGATCCACCCTCATTATTACTGCAGGATCTGCCCCCATTATTACTGCAAGACACACCCTCATTATTACTGCAAGACATGCCCCTTTTATTATTGCAAGATCCACCCCATTATTACTGCAGGACCTGCCCCCATTATTACTGCAGGACCCGCCCCTATTATTACTGCAGAACCCGCCCCCATTATTACTGCAGGACCCGCCCCCATTATTACTGCAGGACCTGCCCCCATTATTACTGCAGGACCGCCCCCATTATTACTGCAGGACCCGCCCCCATTATTACTGCAGGACCTGCCCCCATTATTACTGCAAGACATGCCCCCTTTTTTACTGCAAGATCCACCCTCATAATTACTGCAAGGTCCGCCCACATTATTACTGCAAGGTCCGCCCACATTATTACTGCAAGGTCCGCCCACATTATTACTGCAAGACACACCCACATTATTACTGCAAGGTCCGCCCACATTATTACTGCGCCATGATCGACTGACCTCTGAAGATGAGCGGGCTGCTTTGACAGCTGGTCGCTATAGATGACGGTTTCGAGGAATCACTGTCAGAGTCTTTGATGTTGATGGAGACCAACACATCCTTCATTCCAGGCGTTTTCTCCTGTGAGGACAGAAACTCATCTGAAGAAAGACCAGTGGTGTTAAAATCACTGATGAAGAGACTGATGAAGAGTACACTTCAGTGACTGACCTTGAATGTGAGAGATGTCGAGACCTTCCTTCAGTCTCAGGAGAACCACGCCGTACTGCAGGTCAAACGCATCACTGAAACACACACAGCACCCGTTCAGTCGTTTATTCTCTCTATCAGTGTCAGTGTTCCTGAACTCCTGAAACGCCTCCATTGTAGTCTTGAGTTTTCTTCCGGGAACCAACGCGTCACATTATTCCTCATTTGAATAATTAATGCGCAGAATAAAGGGGCGGGGCCTGGTTGAGTTAGTCGTGTGTTGAAACTGACGGTTATGGTAAGGGGCCGGGCATTTCCTAAACACCAATAACAACCCACTGCTCCAGCCGACCAATCAGAGCACAGTGCTTTTCAGAAGGAGGGGCTTCATAGAGACAGGAACTAAACAGAGCGTTACTGACAGACTGAGACTTTATTTATGATGATTACTGAAATATCTGAAGCCATAAAGAAGTGTCAGTGAGCGTTCAGAGGTTAAAGATGAAGACAGAGAGACTCACTGGATGGTGTTGATGTAGGTCTCCACGTCCTTCATCTCGCCGTCCCTCCAGTTGTTTTTAAAGCCAAAAACGAGTGTGTTTGGTTTCAGGCGACCCAAACCAGCCGTCTGTCCATCACAACAACACAAGAGTTTCACTCTCACACTGAACTAAACCGGCTGTAGAAACAGCTGTCACTCTGACATCTCCAGCAAATTTCACAAGCAATCACAAAGAAAACGGCAATGAATTAAATGTGAAGTTTTTTAGCAGAAAATTTTTGTAAAATATATTCCAGTAAACTTTTGCACACTGCAAAAATCATTTTCCTCCTCAGTATTTCTGCACAAATATCTCAATATTCTTAAATCAAGACACATTTACAGGAGGAGAGAAACGACTGAAGATATTAAGACTGAGAAATGAAGTGAGTTTGAGCTTAAAACAAGAGCAAACATCAGCCAATGGAGACAGAAAAATAAACTCAATTCAAAGGGAAACCAGATTATGTTTTGGACTCCACTGGCAGATTTAAGCATGAATTCGCTTAATATCGTCAGTGGTTTCTCTCCTCCAGTAAATGTGTCTTGATTTAAGAGTGTTTAGAGATTTGTGCAGAAACACTGAGGAAGAACATCATGTTTTGCAGTCGTTTTAAACACGTTCTGTGTGAAGCTACACTTCACTACATGAGCGCTTTCTCAAAAGTTACACAGATTTCCTGACCTGTAGCAGATACTGTGCTCCTTGTCTGAGATCGTCAGCAAACACAGGTGTGTAGAAGGCTTTGATTCGTGCCTTCAGGAGCCAGCGCTGATAGCGGACCTGCTCGTTCATCATCTCCTTATAGTTGGGCCGGCGGTATCCCTGCAGGAACACGAGAGAACAAGAGCAGCATTGGTTGTGGAAAGCAGATGTTCTTACACAGTATTTAGTCTTGTTATCCAGTACAAATATCTAAACACTCTTATCCCTCATTTACGGCTCACACTCCTTCCCAGTCAAAGGGGCCGAACACCTCTAACTTTTTCCCCCAGTAAAATCAATGTAATTGTAAAGCGGGATGTTTCAGAAAGAGGATGTTTTAGAGTCAGATCCAAATGCAACCAAAGACATTTATTAAACAAACATAACAAAAGTAAATCCAGGTAAAAAGTATATCTGAACAGAGAAACGCAGACAAAAGCCCTATTCGGGCAGGAATTGTTTCTCACGTGGAAGTCCGTAAAAATAAATGTGCAGCCACCACAGTGATAAACTCATTGGGATGGTGATTTATTCCCGGTGGAGGAGCGAGTTTTGTGCTCACGTGCTCAATAACATGACTGTGCTGTAAATAAGATGACATATGCTTGGTATAATAAGAATAAATGCATATTTGATTTAATAATAGGAAAAAAAATATTTATATTTAATTATTTAAATCTGTTTAAATATAGGAAGATATACAGACGCACATTATAGTTCAAATGGTTTTCTGTCTTAAAGGATGTCATTTTAATCCACATGGAAATGAGCAGAAACACAGCCTCTTATGAGGTGATCATAATGCTGCGGTTATTAACATATATGATCACTGCCGTAATAACGGCCCATCTCAAATGTTTACGTGTTGTACTTCTTTTTATTTTTTGAGCGGTGATGAAATATATTGCTCTTGTAAACACTTGCCAGCATTTCAGTAATAAAGTCTAGATCTTTAAAATGCATCCAAATGACAGCGAAGCGCAGCCGTACGGTGCCCTGCAGGGGTCAAAAAGGATATAAACTGTGAATTTTGAATTGATGTATTCTTGAAAACTCAGAGATGTGGATTCAGATGGCAGTTAAATCACCACATGATCTTGTGTTTGTCAAAAAACAGTAGGTAATTCAGCCGGGGATTTTTACACGGGTGGTGGGCATACAAATGTTTCATGAATCCCATGTGAACCCTGTCTTAAGATGATTTCTGCACTCGTTTCTACATTATTTTGATAAATGAAGCAAAAACAGACCAGAGGATAACTGGGAACAGGTGAGGGTAATCAACCAACAAACAAGGATAACTATGGAAAAACAGGAACTAAACACAGGATGTGAACATTTGTAATGATGGGAACAGAAAATAGCAAAAACACAAAACCAGGGAACATGTAACAGTAATATTTTTGTTAAATTATATATTTTTGTTTAATATTTTGTATTTTGACAGAATTTTATGACACTAAGTAATAGTATGCAACAATTAATATCTATTTGTTTCCATACAAATTTTTCTTTAAAAAAATAAATAAATAACCCCTTCATTGCTGTGTGCTTATTTCTGCATCATTGTCTGATTTGTAGATTGTACCCCAAAAAATTATCTGTATTTTAATATTTTTTTATTTTTTAATTTCTCATTCATATTTATGGTGGTCATTTTTGATCATGAGGAGCTCAAGTGTGACTATTTTTAAGACCATTTAACCTTTTTGAATCTGAGGGTTAAATCAAGAGACATTTACTGGAGAAGCTAAATAACTCGTCTTGTATACTGAAAAATTGATCAAAGTGAGTTTATGCTAAAAAAATAAGCATTAAAATAAGCATTTCTGCCAAAGGAGTCAGAATTCCTTGCATGTCAAGATTCATTTGGTAACACTTCTTCATCCAGTTCATGGTAATTTCAGAATTTATTACATTTTTAAGGTCAAAAGTTGTTAACATTAGTTAATGCACTGTGAACATAAGTTGGTTTCTTCTCCAGTAAATGTGTCTGAATGTTGAGATATTTGTGCTGGAAAACATGATTATTTTCTGTGTCATTGAAGAACAGATGAAGTGACGTACGGTGCGCACGTGTCCACAGACCATCAGGCCCACGTTGTTGGTGAAGGCGTGCACCAGATACATCAGCGCGGGCCGTGAGTCTGGGTATCCGGACATTATGAGACACTGAGGCCTGTGGGAAACATTAGATCAGTCTCCGTCTCTAGACTCACACATCGGCGTCTGTACAGGAGCATCACCTGAAGTTCTTGATGTGATCCTCGACCCCCGTCAGATGCAGACTGTGTGTCAGAGCTTTATTATACATCAGCGCTTGTGTCGACGAACCCCAGTTCACATCTGCAGCAGAAACACACTATCACTTATGATTTTAAAACATGATCAATAACACTTTACACATTAGTTAACATTTGCATTTATGCATTTGGCACATGCTTATATCCAAAACGAGACACATCGCATTCAAGCTATAGATGTGATCAGTTCATGCTGTCCTTGGGAACCGAACCCATGACCTTGGTGTTGCAAGCACAACATATAAACAAACAGTGAACAACTGCATTTTATTTAACTAACATAAACAGACATATAATAAATGCTGTGTTAGCAAGCACATTAATGTAGTGAACATTAGTAAAACAGTGAAATATTCCTCCAGTGTAAATCAGCTGTTCTCTATGTGAATATATAGTATATTGATCATCAGATCCTCATATGAGAATGATTAGTGAAGGATCATGTGACACTGAAGACTGGAGTAATGATGATAAATTCAGCTTTGATCACAGGAATAAATCACACTTTACTATATATTCACACAGAGAACAGCTGATTTACACTGGAGGAATATTTCACTGTTTTACTGGATGTCACAATATGTAATTTTACACTATGCAACTTTATCAAATGAGGCCTAATTGTAAAGCATCACACATAAAGACAGACATAAAGTGCGAGCAGATCTGACCTGGTTTCTTATAGCTGACGTAGATGTAGAGTGCCAGGACGATGCCGTTGGTGACCAGCGCGGCCCACCAGTTGATGACGAACATCACCACACAGCACAGCACGGCTCCGGCCAGAGACACCCACTTATTATAGTATTTGAAGCTCGGACGCCAGCCTGTCCAGAGGGAAAGCGGTGTGATCATCTTCATCAGTGATGTTCTCCACACTCACTTCACAGCAAAAGACACTTACCTGGGGAGTTCGCCAGCGACGCGTGGAAAACAGAGAAGTTGATCAGTGCGTAAGAGGCCAGGAAGAAGTTGGAAATGATGGGAGCGATGATGTTTAACTCCGCTGAAACACCAACACGTGATTTAGACACAGCCGCTGTCGCCCGACACATAAGAGTTCAGTGGAGAGTAATTTACCGATCAGGATGAAGGCCAGGCCGATGACGAAGGTGAGGACGTATGCGCGCAGAGGCTCTTTGTTCTTTCCGTATCCTTTGGCAAACACATGCAATCCGGGGTAGATTTTATCCTTACACAAGGCCTGCAGAACCACACACACATCAGCTCACACAACCATACCACATCATCTCATAAGAGCAAAGATATATCATTATAAAAGGAAATGCATCATTTATGCATTTGGCAGAAGCTTTTACCCAAAGTGGCTTATGTTGCATTCAAGCATTTTGCGATAAATTACTTCAAATATCATTGTGCACAAATCAGAAAGGACAAGCTTTTGTATCAGGTTGCTATGTTAAACCCTTATTATTACAGTAGAACATGAGAAAACAATGATATATTACGAGAGTAAATCTACTCAAGTGTTAAGAAGTCAGACAGTCGACGTCATAAACACTGACATTAACACATGAAAATGTGTGGCAGATGCAAATGGCTAAATAATGTGTTTTTGTGTGTTTTTCTTAAAGTAAAGGTAACTTTGGCTGCATGTCACATTATTTATTACTCATCAGAGCTGTTGAAAGTGGAAATTCATTACATTATTTATACATTGTTCATGGAACGTTTCAGTTGGGCGTTCTTCTAATGTTTTTAAAAGTTGCTACTGAGAGAACATTCAAAAGTAACGAGAACATTCAAGAGTAACGTTCAGAGAACATTCAAGAGTAACGCTCAGAGAACATTCAAGAGTAACGAGAACATTCAAGAGTAACGAGAACATTCAAGAGTAACGAGAACATTCAAGAGTAACGTTCAGAGAACATTCAAGAGTAACGCTCAGAGAACATTCAAGAGTAACGAGAACATTCAAGAGTAACGCTCAGAGAACATTCAAGAGTAACGAGAACATTCAAGAGAACATTCAAGAGTAACGCTCAGAGAACATTCAAGAGTAACGAGAATATTCAAGAGTAACGTTCAGAGAACATTCAAGAGTAACGCTCAGAGAACATTCAAGAGTAACGAGAACATTCAAGAGTAACGAGAACATTCAAGAGTAACGCTCAGAGAACATTCAAGAGTAACGAGAACATTCAAGAGTAACGCTCAGAGAACATTCAAGAGTAACAAGAACATTCAAGAGTAACGCTCAGAGAACACTCAAGAGTAACGCTCAGAGAACACTCAAGAGTAACGCTCAGAGAACACTCAAGAGTAACGCTCAGAGAACATTCAAGAGTAACGCTCAGAGAACATTCAAGAGTAACGCTCAGAGAACATTCAAGAGTAACGCTCCGAGAACATTCAAGAGTAACGCTCCGAGAACACAGTTCAGAGAATATTCAAGAGTAACGCTCAGAGAACATTCAAGAGTTCAGAGAACATTCTAAAGTAACACTCAGAGAACATTCAAGAGTAACAAAGAACATTCAAGAGTAACGCTCAGAGAACATTCAAGAGTAACGCTCAGAGAACATTCTAAAGTAACGCTCAGAGAACACTCAAGAGTAACGCTCAGAGAACACTCAAGAGTAACGCTCAGAGAACACTCAAGAGTAACAAGAACATTCAGGAGTAGAGCTCAGAGAACATTCAAGAGTAACGCTCAGAGAACATTCAAGAGTAACGCTCAGAGAACATTCAAGAGTAACGCTCAGAGAACATTCTAAAGTAACACTCAGAGAACATTCAAGAGTAACAAAGAACATTCAAGAGTAACAAGCATTCAGGAGTAACGCTCAGAGAACATTCAAGAGTAACGCTCAGAGAACATTCAAGAGTAACGCTCAGAGAACATTCTAAAGTAACACTCAGAGAACATTCAAGAGTAACAAGAACATTCAGGAGTTACGCTCAGAGAACATTCAAGAGTAACGCTCAGAGAACATTCTAAAGTAACGCTCAGAGAACACTCAAGAGTAACGCTCAGAGAACACTCAAGAGTAACGCTCAGTGAACATTCAAGAGTAACGCTCAGAGAACATTCTAAAGTAACGCTCAGAGAACGTTCAAGAGTAACGCTCAGAGAACATTCAAGAGTAACGCTCAGAGAACATTCTAAAGTAGAGTCAGAGAACACTCAAGAGTAACGCTCAGAGATTCAAGAGTAACGCTCAGTGAACATTCAAAAGTAACGCTCAGAGAACATTCTAAAGTAATGCTCAGAGAACATTCAAGAGTAACGCTCAGAGAACGCTCAGAGAACATTCAAGAGTAACGCTCAGAGAACATTCAAGAGTAACGCTCAGAGAACATTCAAGAGTAACACTCAGAGAACATTCAAGAGTAACAAGAACATTCAAGAGTAACACTCAGAGAACATTCAAGAGTAACGCTCAGAGAACACTCAAGAGTAACGCTCAGAGAACACTCAAGAGTAACGCTCAGAGAACACTCAAGAGTAACGCTCAGAGAACACTCAAGAGTAACGCTCAGAGAACATTCAAAGTAACAAGAATTCAAGAGTAACGCTCAGAGAACATTCAAGAGTAACGCTCAGAGAACATTCAGGAAGTAACGCCCGAGAACATTCAAGAGTAAACGAGAACATTCAGAGAACACTCATTCAAAGTAACGCTCAGAGAACATTCTAAAGTAACACTCAGAGAACATTCAAGAGAACACTCAACAGTAACGCTCAGAGAACATTCAAGAGTAACGCTCAGAGAACATTCTAAAGTAACGCTCAGAGAACATTCAAGAGTAACGCTCAGAGAACACTCAAGAGTAACGCTCAGAGAACTCGAGTCAAGAGTAACGCTCAGAGAACATTCAAGAGTAACGCTCAGAGAACAAGAGTAACGCTCAGAGAACAACATCTCATTCAAGAGTAACGCTCAGAGAACATTCTAAGAGTAACGCTCAGAGAACATTCAAGAGTAACACTCAAGAGAACACTTCAGAGTAAGGAGTAACGCTCAGAGAACATTCAAGAGTAACGCTCAGAGAACACTCAAGAGTAACGCTCAGAGAACACTCAAGAGTAACGCTCAGAGAACACTCAAGAGTAACGCTCAGAGAACATTCAAGAGTAACGCTCAGAGAACATTCAAGAGTAACGCTCAGAGAACATTCAAGAGTAACGCTCAGAGAACATTCAAGAGTAACGCATTCAGAGAACTCAGAGAACATTCAAGAGTAACAGAACATTCAGGAGTAACGCTCAGAGAACATTAACGCTCAAGAGTAACGCTCAGAGAACATTCAAGAGTAACGCTCAGAGAACATTCAGAGTAACAGCATTCAAGAGAACATTCAGAGAACATTCAAGAGTAGCGCTCAGAGAACATTCAAGAGTAACGCTCAGAGAACATTCAAGAGTAACGCTCAGAGAACATTCAAGAGTAACGCTCAGAGAACATTCAAGAGTAACAGAGAACATTCAAGAGTAACACTCAGAGAACATTAAGAGTAACGCTCAGAGAACACTCAAGAGTAACGCTCAGAGAACACTCAAGAGTAACGCTCAGAGAACACTCAAGAGTAAGCTCAGAACACTCAAGAGTAACAAGAAACATTCAGTGAACAGGAGTAACGCTCAGAGAACATTCAAAGAGCTCAACGCTCAGAGAACATAACGCTCAAGAGTAACGCTCAGAGAACATTCAAGAGTAACAAGCTCAAGAGAACATTCAAGAGTAACGCTCAGAGAACATTCAAGAGTAACGCTCAGAGAACATTCAAGAGTAACACTCAGAGAACATTCAAGAGTAACAAAGAACATTCAAGAGTAACATTCTAAAGAGAACATTCAAGAGTAACAAAGAACATTCAGGAGTCAGAGAACATTCTCAGCTCAGAACATTCTAAAGTAACGCTCAGAGAACACTCAAGAGTAACGCTCAGAGAACACTCAAGAGTAACGCTCAGAGAACACTCAAGAGTAACAAGAACATTCAAGAGTAACGCTCAGAGAACATTCAAGAGTAACGCTCAGAGAACATTCAAGAGTAACGCTCAGAGAACATTCAAGAGTAACGCTCAGAGAACATTCAAGAGTAACAGAGAACATTCAAGTAGTAACACTCAGAGAACATTCAAGAGTAACAAAGAACATTCAGAGTAACACACACTCAGAGAACATTTAAGAGTAAGAGAACATTCAGGAGTAACGCTCAGAGAACATTCGCGCTCAGAGAACACTCAAGAGTAACGCTCAGAGAACACTCAAGAGTAACGCTCAGAGAACACTCAAGAGTAACAAGAACATTCAAGAGTAACGCTCAGAGAACATTCAAGAGTAACGCTCAGAGAACATTCAAGAGTAACGCTCAGAGAACATTCAAGAGTAACGCTCAGAGAACATTCAAGAGTAACGCTCATTCAAGAGAACACTCAGAGAACATTCAAGAGTAAAAGAACATTCAGGAGTAACGCTCAGAGAACATTCTAAAGTAGTCAGAGAACACTCAAGAGTAACGCTCAGAGAACATTCAAGAGTAACGCTCAGAGAACACTCAAGAGTAACAAGAACATTCAAGAGTAACGCTCAGAGAACATTCAAGAGTAACGCTCAGAGAACATTCAAGAGTAACGCTCAGAGAACATTCAAGAGTAACGCTCAGAGAACATTCTAAAGTAACGCTCAGAGAACATTCAAGAGTAACAAAGAACATTCAAGAGTAACACTCAGAGAACATTCAAGAGTAACAAGAACATTCAGCTCAGAGAACATTCAAGAGTAACGCTCAGAGAACACTCAAGAGTAACGCTCAGAGAACACTCAAGAGTAACGCTCAGAGAACACTCAAGAGTAACGCTCAGAGAACATTCAAGAGTAACGCTCAGAGAACATTCAAAAGTAACGCTCAGAGAACATTCTAAAGTAACGCTCAGAGAACATTCAAGAGTAACGCTCAGAGAACACTCAGAAGAGTAGCGCTCAAAGAACATTCAAGAGTAACGCTCAGAGAACACTCAAGAGTAACGCTCAGAGAAATTCTAAAGTAACGCTCAAGAGTAACGCTCAGGGAACACTCAAGAGTAACGCTCAGAGAACACTCAAGAGTAACGCTCAGAGAACACTCAAGAGTAACGCTCAGAGAACATTCAAGAGTAACGCTCAGAGAACATTCAAGAGTAACACTCAGAGAACACTCAAGAGTAACGCTCATAGAACACTCGAGAGTAACGCTCATAGAACACTCGAGAGTAACGCTCATAGAACACTCGAGAGTAACGCTCAGAGAACACTCGAGAGTAACGCTCAGAGAACACTCGAGAGTAACGCTCAGAGAACATTCGAGAGTAACGCTCAGAGAACATTCGAGAGTAACGCTCAGAGAACATTCAAGAGTAACGCTCAGAGAACATTCAAGAGTAACGCTCAGAGAACATTCGAGAGTAACGCTCAGAGAACATTCGAGAGTAACGCTCAGAGAACATTCGAGAGTAACTCAGAGAATATTCGAGAGTAACGCGCTCAGAGAACATTCAAGAGTAACGCTCAGAGAACACTCAAGAGTAACGCTCAGTGAACACTCAAGAGTAACGCTCAGAGAACATTCGAGAGTAACGCTCAGGGAACATTCGAGAGAAACGCTCAGAGAACATTCGAGAGTAACGCTCATAGAACATTCAAGAGTAACGCTCATAGAACATTCAAGAGTAACGCTCAGAGAACATTCAAGAGTAACGCTCAGAGAACATTCTAGAGTAACGCTCAGAGAACATTCTAGAGTAACGCTCATAGAACATTCAAGAGTAACGCTCATAGAACATTCTAGAGTAACGCTCATAGAACATTCTAGAGTAACGCTCATAGAACACTCTAGAGTAACGCTCAGAGAACATTCAAGAGTAACGCTCAGAGAACATTCAAGAGTAACGCTCAGAGAACATTCTAAAGTAACACTCAGAGAACATTCAAGAGTAACAAAGAACATTCAAGAGTAACACTCAGAGAACATTCAAGAGTAACAAGAACATTCAGGAGTAACGCTCAGAGAACATTCAAGAGTAACGCTCAGAGAACATTCTAAAGTAACGCTCAGAGAACACTCAAGAGTAACGCTCAGAGAACACTCAAGAGTAACGCTCAGTGAACATTCAAGAGTAACGCTCAGAGAACATTCTAGAGTAACGCTCAGAGAACATTCTAGAGTAACGCTCAGAGAACATTCTAGAGTAACGCTCAGAGAACATTCTAGAGTAACGCTCAGAGAACATTCTAGAGTAACGCTCAGAGAACATTCTAGAGTAACGCTCAGAGAACATTCTAGAGTAACACTCGGAGAACATTCTAAAGTAACATTCTCATAATATTTGAAGAATGATACAATGGAATGTTCACATAACTAAGAATTTTTTTTTTCAAAACATTTAAAATACTGGATGTTTTAACATTCAGGAACATTCAGAAATAATTTTACTATTTAACTTAAAGGGAACATCAGCAAAACATTCTTGGAACATATTTTTGTTATTTAGTATACAGATGTTTACTCAAACTGTAGATTATTATCGTTAACTAAAACTATTACAAATTTTGGTTAACTGAAATGAAGCTGAAGTTGAGTAAAATATATATATAGCATCAAGCCTTCTGTCATTTATCTGTTGTAAGGTCAGGTAACCCCTGACCTCAGAGAACAAGCTGAATGTCTGACCTGGAAGACTTTAGGAGCGCTGACCAGAGACGCCAGCGCTGACGAGAGTGTTGCAGAGAAGATCCCAGCCGTAATGAGTGGCCCGAAGCCAGACACCAGACTCATCACCTGACAGAACCACACATCCATCATCAACATCACAGAGAGTTCACCACAGCTGCGTTTATTTGAGCAAACATCCAGTAAAACAGTGAAATATTACTCCACTGTAAATCAGCTGTTCTCTATGTGAATATATAGTCACTGTTTCACTGTTTTTACTGTATTTTTGATCAAATAAATGAGCAGAAAAGACTCTTTCAGACACTGAATCTTAATTAAAGTCTATGCATCCCAATATAATTGTGATAACTATAGGCAGATCGTATGGCTGTGTTTGTCACACACACCTGGAAGTCGTTCTGAAGGCCGTACTTGCAGCCGCCCTCCCTGCAGATGGAGAAGTCGTATCCAAGCGAGCAGGATGCGTCAGTGCAGTTCTCCAGCGAGCCCGTGATGGTGTCGTTATCGTCGCCTGTGGCGTCTCGCACGATACAAGAGCCTGAAAATACAGCAAACACACAACGTCACCTCTGATCTGAGACTCGAGACGACAATCAGAGGAAGAACACACTCCAGTACCGTTTGAGATGGCGACGGCGATGTAAACCACTCCGGTTATGAGGATCGCCAGGAGAGTTCCTTTGGGAATCGCTGACTGCGGATCCTAGAGAGATGGGCCGATGTATGTTTGAATAAATCCATCATGAAAACAAGTTATGACAGTCAGTGTTTAAATGTTTATATAACAACAAATTGGAGTTAAATTAAATTTTTTATATAAAAATGGCCTAATGTGCAATTTAAATGTTTATTTGAGCATTGATTATTAAATACATTTGATTAAATCAACTTTATGTTTGGGTTTGGTTGTGTTTTTCAGCTAACAGCTAACTGAAAACTTTCATTTTGGTTTGAGTGCATCAGTTCTTGAGCGAGAATGAAACCTCACCGCCAGGTCTCCGGATATATTGGCCCCTGCTAGAATCCCTGTGGCGGCCGGGAAGAAGATGGCAAAGACAGAGAAGAAGGTTTCTTCATCTCTGAAGTCTGGACCCATGTTCTCCATCATTATAGCAGCTTTGAGACGGAATGACAAAGCTTTGAGTATGAAGAATCAGCATTAACACAATCAAATTTCACATTCACATTCATTCATCTATATGGATCATATATGTCAGTCTCTTGTCCTCAAAGCGTGCACATGACAAAATTACGCATATATATATATATACACACACTATATTGCCAAAAGTATTGGGACAGGTGTTCAATCCCTTCATGGCCACAGGTGTATAAATCAAGCACTAGGCATGCAGACGCTTCTACACACATTTGTGAAAGAATGGGTCGCTGCAGTGGAGTAAAGCACGCCGCCACTGGACTCTAGAGCAGTGGAGACGTGTTCTCTGGAGTGACCAATCACGCTTCTCTGTCTGACAATCCCATGGACGAGTCTGGGTTTGGCGGTTGCCAGGAGAACGGGACTTGCCTGACTGCATTGTGCCAAGTGTAAAGTTTGGTGGAGGGGGGATTATGGGGTGGGGTTGTTTTTCAGGGGTTGGGCTTGGTCCCTTAGTTCCAGTGAAAGGAACTCTTAATGCTTCACATAGACATTTTGGACAATTTCATGCTCCCAACTTTGTGGGAACAGTTTGGGGACGGCCCCTTCCTGTCCCAACATGACTGCACTCCAGTGCACAAAGCGTCGGTCCATAAATACATGGACTATGTCGAGAGTCCGGTGATGGTCGTCACCACGACAGCCATGAGAACGATGGCACAGGACAGAGCTGCATGAACAAAAGCAAACATTCACAATCTACGACCAGACACTGCACACCCATCCTAGTGAGTTCAGTTTCCGTACCGATGCCGGCCTGACCCACAATCCACGACATCCTGATGAACAGCATCACTCCCCAGATGTTTGGTGGAGGGGGGATTATGGGGTGGGGTTGTTTTTCAGGGGTTGGGCTTGGTCCCTTAGTTCCAGTGAAAGGAACTCTTAATGCTTCACCAAGACATTTTGGACAATTTCATGCTCCCAACTTTGTGGGAACAGTTTGGGGACGGCCCCTTCCTGTCCCAACATGACTGCACTCCAGTGCACAAAGCGTCGGTCCATAAAGACATGGATGAGCGAGTTTGGTGTGGAGGAACTTGACTGGCCTGCACAGAGTCCTGACCTCATCCCGATAGAACACCTTTGGGATGAATTAGAGCGGAGACTGCGAGCCAGGCCTTCTCGTCCAACATCAGTGCCTGACCTCACAAATGCGCTTCTAGAAGAATGGTCAAACATTCCCATAAACACACTCCTAAACCTTGTGGAAAGCCTTCCCAGAAGAGCTGAAGCTGTTAGAGCTGCAAAGGGAGGGCCGACTCCATATTAAACCCTACGGATTAATAATGGGATGGCATTAAAGATCATGTGTTCATGTGCATGGAACGGCAGGCTGCACAAAACTTTTGGCAATATAGTGTATTTTCTTACTGTTAATATGACTATTAAGCAAACTATATTTTTACACATCTTCACACCTGCAAAAAGTCTTTTAACTAATTATAACTAAGAAGTTTCTTCAAAAGTTAAAGTTTCACGCAACATATTTTTCTTACAGAAATACGCTCTAAGTTCAATATCACTTATATAATATTTATCATACTGTATCAAAAGAGTCATCAGATTCATGATCATAGATTCATATCAAACTGAAGCAGAAGAGCAGGGGCATCCCACCATTATAACCGAAAAAGCCTCTGGGTTCCTTCGACTCCACAGGGATGAAAGATCCAATGAAGTAGTTGCAAATTGCCGCCACAAGAATCACCAATAACACAATCTGGGCCTATCGAAGATAATCAATACATCACGAGAATAATAACTACAAGCAGCAATCTGAATCCATATAGGAATATACGGACCTTTGCCTCCCATTCCATCCCGGCGATGGAGATTCCCAGCAGTAAAATGACCGTGAGCGTTCCCACGATCCTGATGTCATTGATCTCATCGGTCATCAGAGCGTCTATACTCTGTGTTTACATCATAAAACTTTATAAGAATTCCTCTATAGGGACCATACATGTCAGTCTGTCGCCCTCACAGAAGGCATGCACATCTAAAAAATCTTCATCATCCATAGATCCTTTGTGTTCATACTCACATCCAGAAGTTCAACGACAGTTTCTGCGAAACCCACGACATACATGGCCACGGCCACGGCATTGGCAAAGGCAAAAATCAGACCGATGGATCCTCCGAACTCTGGACCCAGACTCCTGGAGATCAGGTAATACGCCCCGCCTGCAAACATCCATTCAACACTTCATTTAGATGAAATTATGACTCAAACTATTAGAACAGAAGGCAGAACTGGAACAGAACATCAGCAACAAAAAAAAGTGCATTAAAAATAACAAACATAAAGCAACATTTTTTTACACTTATTTATTGTTTTTGGAAGAAAAAAAGTGTTGCATGAAATTTTTGTTGCATAAACTCTTTTTATTTTATGATGTAGTTATCATAAATCATGTCAATTATATTTAATTTAGTTAGAATTGATTTAGGAAAGAAAAAAATGTTGCATGAAATGCAAAAAATAAACA
>CM031950.1:17699015-17806515 GCA_018749465.1 Paracanthobrama guichenoti
TTGAGTGTTCTCTGAGCGTTACTCTTGAACGTTCTCTGAGCGTTACTCTTGAACGTTCTCCGAGCGTTACTCTTGAGTGTTCTCCGAGCGTTACTCTTGAGTGTTCTCCGAGCGTTACTCTTGAATGTTCTCTGAGCGTTACTCTTGAATGTTCTCTGAGCGTTACTCTTGAATGTTCTCTGAGCGTTACTCTTGAATGTTCTCTGAGCGTTACTCTTGAATGTTCTCTGAGCGTTACTCTTGAATGTTCTCTGAGCGTTACTCTTGAGTGTTCTCTGAGCGTTACTCTTGAGTGTTCTCCAGCGTTACTCTTGAGTGTTCTCCAGCGTTACTCTTGAGTGTTCTCAGCGTTACTCTTGAATGTTCTCCAGCGTTACTCTTGAATGTTCTCCAGCGTTACTCTTGAATGTTATCTGAGCGTTACTCTTGAATGTTCTCTGAGCGTTACTCTTGAATATTCTCAGCGTTACTCTTGAATGTTCTCCAGCGTTACTCTTGAATGTTCTCCAGCGTTACTCTTGAACGCGTTCTCAGCGTTACTCTTGAGAGTGTTCTCTGAGCGTTACTCTTGAATGTTCTCTGAGCGTTACTCTTGAGTGTTCTCTGAGCGTTACTCTTGAATGTTCTCCGAGCGTTACTCTTGAAGCGTTCTTACTCTTGAGTGTTCTCTGAGCGTTACTCTTGAACGTTCTCTGAGTGTTACTCTTGAGTGTTCTCTGAGCGTTACTCTTGAATGTTCTCTGAGCGTTACTCTTGAACGTTCTCTGAGCGTTACTCTTGAACGTTCTCTGAGTGTTACTCTTGAGTGTTCTCTGAGCGTTACTCTTGAGTGTTCTCCGAGCGTTACTCTTGAATGTTCTCCGAGCGTTACTCTTGAATGTTCTCCGAGCGTTACTCTTGAATGTTATCTGAGCGTTACTCTTGAATGTTCTCTGAGCGTTACTCTTGAATGTTCTCTGAGCGTTACTCTTGAGTGTTCTCTGAGCGTTACTCTTGAATGTTCTCCGAGCGTTACTCTTGAATGTTCTCCGAGCGTTACTCTTGAATGTTCTCCGAGCGTTACTCTTGAATGTTCTCTGAGCGTTACTCTTGATGAACATCCAACTAAAATGTTTCAGAAAAACGTTAAATGTTTTTGTGTTTTTGAGAACATACTTAAAGACCAGATAACTTTGAACAAACGTTCTATTAATGTTACTGGAAGAACGTTCTGAGTGAACGTTGCCAGAACATTCTGAGAAGGGAGGGAAATCTTTTATTTTCTTTAAATATAAAAAGTGATTAAAAAGAAATAGTTAACCAGATTTAAATGTGCAATTCTCATACACATTTAAACCTAAAGTCTTTATATTGGGCACAAAGTATTTTCCGGATGTTTAGGAGCTGAAAGCATCAAACTCCCCCGTCAGCTCAACTCTCGTCCTCATTCCAGCTCCCAGAGAAACAATAGCGTTCTGTGGAGAGCAGAGATGACATTCAGCCACATTAGCATACAACACAACACACTCTTTCACTGTCTGGATGCGAACTGAAAGAGATCCTTCGCAAACCACCACCCTCAGAACAACATTGTTTCACGAGATTGAGAAAATGTCTTTTCTTATATGATGATTGATTATGTATTACATTGATAATGTAATGCAGCTGCTCTGTTTTCTTTCATATTAGTTTCACATGCATCCCTCACTGTCCTGTTTCCTCTAGACAAATAAAGCAACAGTTTCTTTGTGAAAGTCTTCAGGTTGTTCAGATGTTGTCGAGTTGTGCGTCATCTAGATCACAATCATCACAACAAGCGTTTTAAAACATTCCTGAGCAGTTTTTATTCATAGTCTAGACAAACTTTATTCACTTCAAATTAAAACAATACAGTTTTCATTCATCTCTTACTTAAAGATTCAGCAAGTGAATTCCCAGCTAACAGGAAACGTTCTCAGAAGGTTATAGAACGTTAATAGAACGTTTAATAATGTTTGCACAAAAAACGTTACTTATACGTCGCTCATGGAACGTTTTCTGAAAAGTTTTTTAAATGTTACTTGTTTCAGAGAACATTCAAAAGTAACGTTCCCATAATGTTTGAAGAATGATACAATGGAATGTTCCCATAATGAAACATTTCAGAGAACATTCAGAAATAACGTTAAACATTCTCAGAACATGTTTCTGTCAGCTGGGTTACTGTACAGTCCATTCATACAAAGTATCAAATATCAAAGCATATTTTTATCTCAGACTCTTTTTTTATACCTCAGTCGAATGTGTGAGAGACACTGGCTCAGCTGGTGCTTATTTCATGTTTAACTTTATTACTGAGATCAGTTATTCTAATGTAATATATTCTAATGTTGCATAAAACAGTAACTAGTTCTACTTATGATGATGATTTTTTTACACAGTACTTAAACAAGAAACGATTGAAACGATGACTGGCATTGATCTTCAGACGTCAGACACGCTCTCCATCAGCCTCTGCAGGTTTCTGTGAATCTGGAAAACATGAAGAGCTCATAATCAATAATCACTCATGATCTAATCACTGTATGAGCACAGCTAACACAACGTTGTGTTAAGGTTCTCTCAAAGTTACGAACAAACGTTTTTTCAGTAACATTAATAGATTGTTCATTCAATGTTTGGAATGTTTTCTTAACATTCATGTGACTTAAGACATATTTTCGTATATATCTGAAACAGTTTTATGATATAATCTTAAACCAAATTCTGCTTTCAAAGCAGTTAGTTCATCTCAGTGCTGGTACAAACAGATGTTTGATGAAGGTCTGAGACGCAGACGAACCTTCTCCAGCTTCAGAAGAGTCGCAGACAGAACCGAGTAGATCTCAGCGGTGTCTCCAGCGGACAGATACTCATCTCTGGAATCATAACCACACACACAGCGTTTAGCCGTATGACATAACAAACAGATTATATGATGCATTATATGATTATATGATCAAGAATGTTCAAAAGTGCAATTTTTTTAAAATTCTTAAGAAAAAAAATGTAAACAAATATCTAAACATTCCTAAAATCAAGACACATTTACTGGAGAAGCAAAATGACAAGATATAAAGACTGAGAAATGAGTTTGTGCTTAAAACAAGAGCAAACATCAGCCAATGGAGACAGAAAAATAAAACATTTAAAAGCACAATATGTAATGTTCCGTCTCTTACTCAGCACAAAGGCGTGTCTTGACTCTTGAGTGGGCGGAGCTTTTATTCTGCCGCGAGCGCTTCCTCTTCTTCCGCTCATGCGTGTGTGTGTGTTTGATCATATCACACACATGTGAGTGTGTTAAAGTGATGTTATAATGCTACTCTGTGCGTTGGCTCGGCGCTACTATGAGACACTTGTTCACACTGCAGTGAGCGAGATCATATTAGGCATGGTAAAACATGTGCGGTAAATCAACAACACCAGATTTACACAATCAGACTAACTGTGTTGAGCTGGAGAACAATCATTAGTTTCTGTCCATCAATGATCCAAACAGTGTCTAATAAAACACATCAGATATTAAAGCGGCTTTGTGTTGCCATGGTTACTACACAATAACACCAGAGGGTAACGCAGGGGATGATGTCACTGATAGGTGACGCACACACACGGGCCGTGTCCTGGTTACAATCACTGATTTCTCTGGATTTAAACATTCTTGGAAACATTTGGGATAATGTACACGAGTCAGCACAATATATAACACTAGTGGATATTTGAATCCAAATATCTTACATATTGTGCCTTTAATTCAAAAGAGAAACAGGATGATTTTTCTGACTCCATTGGCAGATATTTGTTCTTGTTTTAAGCTCAAACTCACTTCATTCTGATACATTTTTAATTAAATAAGATTTAATATCTTCAGTCAATTCATCTTCAGTTATGAAAACTTCTTTGTAAATGTTTTCCTGAATGTTCAAAACATCCAGTTTTTAAAAGGTTTTCTTGGTTATGTGAACATTATATTGTATCATTCTTCAAACATCATGGAATTGTTACTTTTGAATGTTCTCTGAACGTTCTGAAACAAGTTGTTACTTTAAAAAACATTTGATGAGCGTCCAACTAAACGCTCCATGAACGATGTATAAATAATGTTTTTGTGCTGAGGTTCTGAGAACATTATTAAAGACCAGATAACTTTGAAAGTTCTCTGTTAGCTGGGGTTTGACCAAATAACTCAAATAATACCGTTTAATTAATGATGAATGAAAGCCAATCAATAACTGTCGTCTTTACCTTTTATGGGGAAACTCCATTGACACAAGAGATGTGAGACGTTCCTCAAGAGACACAATCTTAAAGGCCATATAACAGGAGGACAAGAGCAGGACACAGACCCTGAGAGATCAAGAGCAAATGAAACTCAGAGTTCAGTCTGGACTGATGGGTAAATGCTGAGATGATCAGACTCACAGAGACAGATAGATCAACACCAGAGCGTTCAGAGAGAGCGACACCGGCTTCAGCGTCTTCATCAACTCCACCTCCGCCGATCCTGACGGGCCTAAAACACACCACAGCAATTACTGTGTGTATATGTGTGTGTGTGTGAGAGTGAGAGTGTGTGTGTGTGTGAGAGTGAGAGTGTGTGTGTGTGTGTGTGTGTGTGTGTGTGTGTGTGTGTGTGTGTGTGTGAGAGTGAGTGTGTGTGTGAGTGAGAGTGTGTGTGTGTGTGAGTGAGAGAGTGTGTGTGTGTGAGAGAGAGAGAGAGTGTGTGTGTGTGTGTGTGTGTGTGTGTGAGAGTGAGAGTGAGTGTGTGTGTGTGTGTGTGTGTGTGTGTGTGTGTGTGTGTGTGTGTGTGTGTGTGTGTGTGTGTGTGAATGAGCGTGTTTGTGTGTGTGAATGAGCGTGTTTGTGTGTGTGTGTGTGTGTATGTGTGAATGAGCGTGTGTGTGTGTGTGAGAATGAGCGTGTTTGTGTGTGTGAATGAGCGTGTTTGTGTGTGTGTGTGTGTGTGTGTGAGAATGAGCGTGTTTGTGTGTGTGAATGAGCGTGTTTGTGTGTGTGAATGAGCGTGTTTGTGTGTGTGTGTGTGTGTGTGTGTGTGTGTGAGTGTGTGTGAGTGTGTGTGAATGAGCGTGTGTGTGTGTGTGTGTGTGTGTGTGTGTGTGAATGAGCGTGTTGTGTGTGTGTGTGTGTTTTACCAGTGTATGGTAAGTTTGTTTTAGTGTTGATTTCTTGTTCCAGGTGAGAATCCAGTTCATCATCTCGTTTAGTCACTTCAATAAAAGCTTGGGATCGTTTCGGAAATTCTGTGAGAGAATCACACGGAGACTCTTTTTAAGTGTACTTTTAAGGGTACAACTAAGGGCACTTCATTGTATTGAATGTGCACTTGTAGTGTTCTTCAAATCTTAAAGGTATATTTTTTAAATACTGCTCTTAAAGAGAATGTTTCAAAGTTTTAGCAAAGTTTATAAAGTTTTACTGTAAAGTACATTTTAAATCATGTTTTAATCATCTTTTGTTGAGCTTTAAAGTAGTGCACTTATTTTGAAAGGAAATAGTGAAATACTAAGGAAGAAAATTATTTGCTGTACATTTACTACATTTCAAAGACAATAAAAGTCATAATGAAATGACACACCGATGAGGCATAACATTATGACCGGTGAAGTGAATCACACTGATGATCTCTTCATCACGGCTCCTGTTAGTGGGTGGGATATATTAGGCAGCAAGTGAACATTTTGTCCTCAGAGTTGATGTGTTAGAAGCAGGAAAAATTGGCAAGCGTAAGGATTTGAGCGAGTTTGACAAGGGCCAGATTGTGATGGCTAGACGACTGGGTCAGAGCATCTCCAGAACTGCAGCTCTTGTGGGGTGTTCCCGGTCTGCAGTGGTCAGGATCTATCAAAAGTGCTCCAAGGAAGGAACAGTGGAGAACCGGACACAGGGTCATGGGCGGCCAAGGCTCATTGATGCACGTGTGGAGTGAAGGCAATGTTCTGCTGGGAAACCTTGGGTCCTGCCATCCATGTGGATGTTCCTTTGACACGTACCACCTACCTAAGCATTGTTGAGACCATGTACGGCCTTTCATGGAAACGGTATTCCCTGGTGGCTGTGGCTCTTCCAGCAGGATAATGCTCCTGACACAAAGCACAAATGCTTCAGGAATGGTTTGAGGAGCACAACAACGAGTTTGAGGTGTTGACTTGGCCTCCAAATTCCCCAGATCTCAATCCAATCCAGCATCTGTGGGATGTGCTGAACAAACAAGTCCGATCCATGGAGACCCCACCTCACAACTTACAGGACTTAAAGGATCGGCTGCTAACATCTTGGTGCCAGATCCCACAGCACACCTTCAGGGGTCTAGTGGAGTCCATGCCTCGACGGGTCAGCAAACGGGGGACCAACACAATATTAGGTCATAATGTTATGCCTGGTCAGTGTATAAAGATTAACTTAATTCCTACTAGCTGCACTGAATATACATTTTCATCTGTAAATAACATGCAATTAAGTATCCAAAAACACTTATCTTGCACGTAAGCATATAATTTTATAGTATATTATATCTTTTTAATAGCATGCTAAAGTGTACTTCTGAAAAAGAGCCGATGACAGCAGACAGAACGTCACTGAATTACTCACTCTGTGTTTTCACGAATGTCGGCGACTCTGGACAGTCGGAGCTGCTACTGTCATCCACACACTGAGCCGTCGGTCTGACCGGAGCGTCCAGATCGGACAGATCTGCTGTGAAATCCTGTGCACACACATCATGCATCGTCTCAATATCTCACAGGAAAACGGATCGATGACGGAATGAACTGAAGCGGCCTTACCGTGGGCAGAGCCGCCGGATGAGCTCTCAGGATCTTCTGACCGATTCCAGGACTCTTCTCCTGCAGTCGGGCACATTTATCCATCACACACTATACGATTCATCTGAACTGAATGTGTGCGACTGAAGAACTTACAACCAAATGAGGACACACGGACATCAGAACTTTGTAGGTCGTATCTCGAGACAGGAACGAAACAAACGCATGCTGTAAAGTCACAATAACAGTGATTAGTAAAGGCGCACGATCACGAGCCGATTCACACGAACAGCGAACGACTCTTACCCGCTCGTGTGCTGTAGAGATCACCAGTGCGTTTGGCACCAGGATGGCCGTCTTAGTTTTCTTGATGACGGTCACTGAAGCCACTGGAATTGCAATCTGAAGGAAAAAACAATATGATGCAACTATCTAACAAAACGTGTTCTGAGAACATAAAGTTTCTGAATGTTCAAAATAAGTTTGGGTTTATTTGATAGGAACGATGTACAAATACAGCAAATCCTGCTCAGATAATGAGCAGAAGATGATTAATCATATCTCTGCACCTGCATCCCTAATGACCCAACACTGCAGAAACACATCAGTTTCAATGACACTCATTCATTCTAATTCAGTTTTGATTTGATTAAATTTGTATTTAATTTTACTCAACAAACTCTTGTTTAATCTGTTTTTGGGAAGGTTACAACTTTGGTGTTCAATATTGTTTCAGAAATGCAAACAATTAAAGATATGGAAATTTCAGCCTCATTTGATTGGTTTTAAGTTGTTTAAGTTCACTTTAATAAAAGAAATATGACTATTTGTAAGAGGAAATTAGATTATTGAAGGTGTTTTTAAAAGAGGTGAATTATCTTTCCAATTTCACATGGGTTTACACACAGATGGTGCAGCTTACCCACTGACTCGGATCAACTTACCCCTAACGTGGGGTAAACTGAGCCACAGGAACACTTTTTTTATAAGAAGCCATATTTTTAGAACCCTTTGTCAGAGATGCATTCTGATCATTTATAATGATAGCAAACATCCTGAAGTGACTTTAGACACTTTCATTGCACTTCTGCCTTATTTTATCTTATCTTATCTTGAGGACCACATGAGTAAAATATTGGCTCATCTTACCCCACTCTCCCTATCATTCTTCAAACATTAATGGAACGTTACTTTAGAATGTTCTCTGAATGTTCTGAAACAAGTATGAATGAACGTTCTATTAATGTTACAGGAAGAACGTTTGTTTGTAACTTTGAAAGAACCTTGGCAGAACGTTCCCTGTTAGCTGGGATATCATTTAAAATAATACAAAAAGTTTGGGCTCAGTGAAAGTTTTTCTGTTATGCATCAAAGACGCGTTAAACTGATCAAACGTGACATTTATAATGTTACACAAGATTCTGTTTCTAATAAACGCTGTTCTTATGAACTTCATATTCATCACAGAATCATGAGAAATATGATGCATCACGGGTTTCACAAACATATGAACTGTTTTCAACAATGATGTGTGCTGATCATCAGATCCTCATCTGAGAGTGATTCCTGAAGGATCATGTGACACTGAAGACTGGAGTAATGATGATAAACTCAGGAATAAATCACACTTTACTATATATTCACACAGAGAACAGCTGATCTACACTGGAGGAGTATTACACTGATCTACTGGAGTTATGATCGGATTAATGAGCAGGAGAGACTCTTGCGAGCCCAAACGTCTGACCGCTAGTGTGTAGATTCAGGTTTTACCTTAGTATCTCTTCCAAACACTTTGGAATGGAAACAGATCCAGTTGTCGGACACGAACAGCCGCCCCTGGTACAGGATGTCCTTCTGCAGGGCGCATGTGTAACCTGTCACACGGACAGAGGGATATACAAATCAGCGCTTCTGTGTGTGTTCAATAAAACTGGAATAATCATTGACGAATATCAAACTGAGAATACATACTCTGTCTCAGATGCTCATCTTCACGTATGTCTTTAAAAACTTTGTGGTACTGGGAATTAGTGCGCAGAGACTGAAACACAACATGATGCACGTTCAGTGATGCAGTGTGTTCTAAAGGCTCAATGGACTTTATATTTAAAGAACCCTTTATGCCAAAAAGGCTCTTTATAAGGAGAAATGTTGCATGATGTGTTCATGTTTAACAGGTTCTATCTAGTGACGTTTACGAGCTGTTTAATAAAAATAAAAAATGTAAACTAAATCCATGGACTGATCCCATGATGGATCCCTGAAAGGTCCTATATATGAAGCACCTGACGGAAGCCTTTAAGGTTCCATGTACAGTTCCTTTTGTTCTAAGAGTGGATTAAAAATCACAATTAACATTATAAATAAAATGTCCTGTTTGTTGTGCAGCTAAACTGTGTTCATCATCCCTCACAGGTGGAGAAACACTGGAAGCGACGGACGCACCTGACAGGACTGCGGTTTCCTGCGTTCACACTTTGATTCGGAGTCACTCTGGACTTGCAGAAGAAGTGAAGGATCAAATGTTTTGGATCTGAATCAGGAGGAGGACAGACACATCTGAAACTACACTATATTGCCAAAAGTTTTGGGACGCCTGCCTTTCCATGCACTTGACCTTTAATGCCATCCCATTCTTAATCCGTAGGGTTTAATATGGAGTCGGCCCACCCTTTACAGCTCTAACAGCTTCAGCTCTTCTGGGAAGGCTTTCCACAAGGTTTAGGAGTGTGTTTATGGGAATTTTTGACCATTCTTCTAGAAGCACATTTGTGAGGTCAGGCACTGATGTTGGACGAGAAGGCCTGGCTCGCAGTCTCCGCTCTAATTCATCCCAAAGGTGTTCTATCGGGATGAGGTCAGGACTCTGTGCAGGCCAGTCAAGTTCCTCCACACCAAACTCGCTCATCCATGTCTTTATGGACCGACGCTTTGTGCACTGGAGCGCAGTCATGTTGGGACAGGAAGGGCCGTCCCAAACTGTTCCACACAAAGTTGGGAGCATGAAATTGTCCAAAATGTCTTGGTGAAGCATTAAGAGTTCCTTTCACTGGAACTAAGGGGCCAAGCCCAACCCCTGAAAAACAACCCCACCCCATAATCCCCCCTCCACCAAACTTTACACTTGGCACAATGCAGTCAGGCAAGTCGCGTTCTCCTGGCAACCGCCAAACCCAGACTCGTCCATGGGATTGTCAGACAGAGAAGCGTGATTGGTCACTCCAGAGAACACGTCTCCACTGCTCTAGAGTCCAGTGGCGGCGTGCTTTACTCCACTGCATCCCACGCTTTGCATTGCTCTTGGTGATGTAAGGCTTGGATGAGCTGCTCGGCCATGGAAACCCATTCCATGAAGCTCTCACGAATTTAAACTTATTGCACAGGTGGCAACCTATCACGGTCCCACGCTTGAGTTCACTGAGCTCCTGAGAGCGACCCATTCTTTCACAAATGTGTGTAGAAGCGTCTGCATGCCTAGTGCTTGATTTATACACCTGTGGCCATGAAGGGATTGAACACCTGAACTCAGGGATTTGGAGGGGCGGCCCAATACTTTTGGCAATATAGTGTATATTAACACTGTTTTTCAGCACAATATCTTTTTGCTCCTTCAGTAAATGCATCTTGATTGAAAACAAGACAGAAACACTGAGGAGGAACATCATTACCTGACGAGGGTTGGTTTTCTTCTTCTTGCAGAGACATCAGCTTCAGCGTCCAGCGAGATTAAAGTGTCTGGCCTCGTCATTTTGCTTCCTTCCTCCTCGTCTCCGTGTTCAGCATACTGACTGTGAAAACATGCCCACAAAAACATTAGTGCATTTTGTCAAACAGGTGAATAACAGAACTGACAAACAGCTCATGTTACCTTAAACAGTTCAGATCCTCTGATGATCCTTCAAGCTTTAAACATCTTCTAGAAACCTCTCATTATAACACTTGTAACCATTTCTGGAGTTAATGTAACCAGAATGTTTTACTAGAGAAACACTGCTCTCGCTGTGTCCACTGCGGTTACGTCACGCGTTATTTAACCTGACCCGTCTCTTCAGTTACACGAGAACGTTCATGCTGGGGTTTAGTGTTACTGAAATAAGAGTCCTTCAGCAAAACTCAATCTCATGGAGTAAAGCTCAGCTCTTCCGAACGATGAAGATGTTTCATTCAGGAACATGTGAGGAGCAGCTCTACACTCGTGAAATAATGCCATAGAAGAATCACTTTTAAACCTTACAGTGATCAATTCTTAAAAGAAAATTTTTTTCTTACACATTTTAATAATCTAACCCTTTCAAACTGGGGTCCGGGGACCATAACGGAGTGCTATAGGGGTCTGTGGAAAAGTCCAGAGAAAAGCAGTGTAAAAAAATAAAATAATAATAATAATAATAATAATAATATATATATTATATATATATATATATATATATATATATATATATAAGATTAAAGTAAAACAAAATATATATTTTTAAATAAATAATACAGTAGATTAAAATAAATTAAGTAAATAATAAATACATTAAATAAAAATATATTGAAATAAATACATAATACAGTAGATTAAAATAAATTAAAAAGTAAATAATAAATTTTTAAATAAATATTTTTATTTAAATAAAAATAAATAAATAAAAAAATTTGATAAAATAAATAAAATTTTATTTAAATACATAAAAATACTCAAATATATTATATTAAATATACTAATTAAAATAAATAAATAAACACACAAATAAATACATTTGATTTAAATAAAAACTAAACTATTTGATGAAAATAAATAGAAACAATAAAATAAAATAAAAATACATTTTATAAACTGAAATAAATAAAACTTTATAAAAGCAAGATAAAACTAAATAACTAAATTGTTAAAATAAATAAATAAAATCTGAAGCAAATAAATAAATAATACATTAATAGATTATATTGCATATTAAATATATCAATTAATTATAATAAATGAATTAATACAGTTTAATTTAAATAAAAACTAGAGACATAAATAAAAACATTTGATGAAAATAAATAATTAAATACGTAATTAATATAAATACTTAATATAAAAATAACTAAATAAAACTTAAAAGTCAAGTCACCTTCTTTTATAATGTAGTGATTGTTTCAAAGCAGCTTTACAGCGATATAGGAAATTAATAATAAAATGTCCTTTTATATAAAAACTAAATAACTAATTTTATTAAATGTATAAACAAAATTAAAATGTTAAATAAATTATAAATTTGATTCAAATAAATGAGTAAAATGCATCTAACCACAGTATAGTAAGTGCACTGATGTAATGCATTAAAAAGTAAAAAGTTTACACATTTACAATATTAATTCATCATAGCAATAATTGGGTCTTTATATATGAAAATATACAGCTGTCATCTAAATGTTAGGATGGGATGTTAGGATGTGTGTGTGTGTGTGTGTGTGTGTGTGTGTGTGTCTGTGTGTGTGTGTGTGTGTGTGTTAGTGGTATGTAAATGTTAGGATGGGATGTTAGGATGTGTGTGTGTGTGTGTGTGTGTGTGTGTGTGTGTGTGTGTGTGTGTGTGTGTGTGTGTGTGTGTGTGTGTGTGTGTGTGTGTGTGTGTGTGTGTGTGTGTGTGTGTGTGTGTGTGTGTGTGTGTGTGTGTGTGTGTGTGTGTGTGTGTGTGTGTGTGTGTGTGTGTGTGTGTGTGTGTGTGTGTGTGTGTGTGTGTGTGTGTGTGTGTGTGTGTGTGTGTGTGTGTGTGTGTGTGTGTGTGTGTGTGTGTGTGTGTGTGTGTGTGTGTGTGTGTGTGTGTGTGTGTGTGTGTGTGTGTGTGTGTGTGTGTGTGTGTGTGTGTGTGTGTGTGTGTGTGTGTGTGTGTGTGTGTGTGTGTGTGTGTGTGTGTGTGTGTGTGTGTGTGTGTGTGTGTGTGTGTGTGTGTGTGTGTGTGTGTGTGTGTGTGTGTGTGTGTGTGTGTGTGTGTGTGTGTGTGTGTGTGTGTGTGTGTGTGTGTGTGTGTGTGTGTGTGTGTGTCTGTGTGTGTGTGTGTGTGTGTGTGTGTGTGTGTGTGTGTGTGTGTGTGTGTGTGTGTGTGTGTGTGTGTGTGTGTGTGTGTGTGTGTGTGTGTGTGTGTGTGTGTGTGTGTGTGTGTGTGTGTGTGTGTGTGTGTGTGTGTCTGTGTGTGTGTGTGTGTGTGTGTGTGTGTGTGTGTGTGTGTGTGTGTGTGTGTGTGTGTGTGTGTGTGTGTGTGTGTGTGTGTGTGTGTGTGTGTGTGTGTGTGTGTGTGTGTGTGTGTGTGTGTGTGTGTGTGTGTGTGTGTGTGTGTGTGTGTGTGTGTGTGTGTGTGTGTGTGTGTGTGTGTGTGTGTGTGTGTGTGTGTGTGTGTGTGTGTGTGTGTGTGTGTGTGTGTGTGTGTGTGTGTGTGTGTGTGTGTGTGTGTGTGTGTGTGTGTGTGTGTGTGTGTGTGTGTGTGTGTGTGTGTGTGTGTGTGTGTGTGTGTGTGTGTGTGTGTGTGTGTGTGTGTGTGTGTGTGTGTGTGTGTGTGTGTGTGTGTGTGTGTGTGTGTGTGTGTGTGTGTGTGTGTGTGTGTGTGTGTCTGTGTGTGTGTGTGTGTGTGTGTGTGTGTGTGTGTGTGTGTGTGTGTGTGTGTCTGTGTGTGTGTGTGTGTGTGTGTGTGTGTGTGTGTGTGTGTGTGTGTGTGTGTGTGTGTGTGTGTGTGTGTGTGTGTGTGTGTGTGTGTGTGTGTGTGTGTGTGTGTGTGTGTGTGTGTGTGTGTGTGTGTGTGTGTGTGTGTGTGTGTGTGTGTGTGTGTGTGTGTGTGTGTGTGTGTGTGTGTGTGTGTGTGTGTGTGTGTGTGTGTGTGTGTGTGTGTGTGTGTGTGTGTGTGTGTGTGTGTGTGTGTGTGTGTGTGTGTGTGTGTGTGTGTGTGTGTGTGTGTGTGTGTGTGTGTGTGTGTGTGTGTGTGTGTGTGTGTGTGTGTGTGTGTGTGTGTGTGTGTGTGTGTGTGTGTGTGTGTGTGTGTGTGTGTGTGTGTGTGTGTGTGTGTGTGTGTGTGTGTGTGTGTGTGTGTGTGTGTGTGAGTGTGTGTGTATGTGTGTGTGTGTGTGTGTGTGTGTGTAACCTTCAGCATTAGTCTGGCTGATTCTTCTGTTGTCTGTTCAGTTCACATCATGTTTAGTGTTTGCCAACACAGACACAAGACAAAGTCCTTCTGCTCACATAGTCAACAAACTGTGCGCTCTGTTCCATTATCCATGCATTTCACAATAATAGCAAATATGAATATTTAAAACTGAACTTGGAGTCATAACACACAAAACAACATCATGCATCTTTCATGAGCATAATATAACGATCATGCATTTTTCTGTAAAACATGCTGATTAAAGAGAGAAGATGCTTGCTCGTACCGCGGCGACACACACTCGTTCATCTGCTGATGTGGAGGAACAGAGCACATGGGACGGCCTGCATCGCTCCTGCTCCGGGACTGCAGCGTCGAGTCTTCAGAAGCGGAGTGTTTCTCCATCAGGATCAGAGTTTCTGCGGCTGCTCTCAGCTGGAGGAGCTTCTGACCCACAAACAGCTCAAAGTTAATCAGTGATCTGCTGTTGCTGACTAATGCAGATTTAAAGCTGAAGCAAAACTCACTGTGTGCAAAAGATGATTAAACACCACCCTACATTTGGGGAAAAAATGACTAAAATGTAAAAAGCTATAGTCACGTATCTATATGCACATGCCAAAAGATTTCTTGTCACTTTGTATTATGTCTGTTTTGCAAATGTTAGAATAGCTATTAGTAAAGTGAACATATGTGCTGCTTTTCTTCAACATCCACTCCAACTTTTCCATGAAAAACTTATGAAAAAAAAGGTTGTATATAAGTATAATTCATCATTAATTTTAAGTATTTAAGCAGAAATGGAAAGAAGGTGTGCACATCCTCAAACCCAAACAGGGCTCAGGTGCAGGGCAAAAGAAATAACTCAAGCCAAAAAACAAATGTGATGTCCACACACTGATTTAACTGCTCCAGTTTATTTATTTCGTGCCTGACGAAGACCTGTTGGTCGAATCAATTGGAGCAGTTAAATCAGTGTGCGGACAGTTTTTTTGCTTTAAGTATTTAAGCAGAACATAGGATTATGAGAAAATTTAATTGAGAAAGCCTTATGTTGTAAATACTGCTTCTCTCCACTAAGTGTCGCACTTGCGCAGAAAATGTCTCGTGTCACAACCGAGTGACAGACAAACAGACATGTTACAAAACATCAAAAACAGCCAACCTATGAAATGAATGAACATGACTTCTGACCTGTAATGCTGCCTGAATCACACTCATGCACTGTTTGTTTGTCGGCCAGAGGAGAACTGAGCGACCGAAGGTGTTTTTCTGTCACTGATGGATTTTGGGTTCTTGCCACCGTCGCCTCTGGCTTGCTTAGTTGGGGACACTTATTATTCTTAATATTATTGATCTGACTGCTTTGACAACATTGCATGAGAACTGAACAGAGCTGGACGGTGACATCACTGTTTTCTCCAGAGCGGCTGTACAGCCAAAACAATCTTTGTTGCATTATTTTCCGGGCCCCGACTTTTTTACACCCCTAGGGCCTTCAGGCCAATCACACGCAGGCCGGGCTTCAGGCCAATCACACGCAGGCCGGGCTTCAGGCCAATTTTCACGTCATACCTCACAAACACATTTATTTATTTATTTATTTTGTGTGTAGACAAATCATTACAGTTACTGTAACAATTATTTTGTTGATTGTGTCATGTTGTGAAATAGCCCAGTTAAGTTTTTCTCTGCCTTTCTTCTATAAAGGTCACTCCAAACAGGGTTTGCAAACGTCCCCACAATCCAGATCCATGTCTGGATACTGGCCTAAAAACAGCTGGAGAAGATTTGCACAAATCAAAACAAAACAAATTTGTAGGAAGCAAGTTTATGCAAACTAGTTCTGAAGAATCAGTCATCAAACCTCTTTGTCCTGGAACTGACTGAGGGCCCAAATTGCTGCTAGATGCCAAGAGGAACGTCCACGGTCCGGCAGACTCTCCATGATGTACTTCATATCCACCTGGCCCTTCTGTGTGGGAGGGGGCTTCCGCATGGTGGAAGGGCTGTTTGGGATCCAGGCAAACCAGTCATACTGAAACACAGGACAGACACACAGATATCAGCCCATGGATGGTTTATATTCATCCTGAAAAGTGTGTGTAATCTCACCTGTCCGAAGTTGACTGCAGAGTGTTGTGCTGAAGCCATGAAAATCACAACAGTCAGGAACTCGACCAACTGCTCCTGCGTTTCTCTGTGAACATTGGCTACGTGTTTACCTCATGTATGCATTTAAGAGTGATCATCCCAGGGTGTAATTGACCCTTAGTTACAGCTGCTGCTTCACACAGTGAAAAACAAAACAGTCAAAGAAGACACTGACACTTTTGGCCTGGTCCCTTCCTGAAGTCTTTTTGAAGCTTCCAATAAATGTTATTCTTCAGTGTTCTGTGGAGTGCTGGGACAGGAGAGGAGAGCTCTTGATTGCCAGATAAATTGTTCATAAATTCCCTTGTTACCCCCTCCCTAGACTGGCATGTGAGAATTGGGCACTCGTCCGGGATTTTCTCTCACACGGTCAGGGAGGGGTAACCCATTCACACGTACACATTTAGATTTTAGTTAAATGATCCTGTACTCACCACAATTCTTTGGACAATTCTTCATACCAGAGACGCAAACATCCTGAACAAATGCTTGAATCTCCTTGTCTTCCTGAACTGTCTCATCACTGCCATAGCAGATCTTCACCACATCAGAAACAAAACTGGAGGAAGATCAAGTTAAATGATGGATCAGCTTAAATCTTGGTGTCAAATGCTTTACTAATTCGTTCTTTGTTTTTCATTCTCACCATTAGCATTAGAAATAAGGATGCAACGGTTTTCAGTTTTTAAAAAATGAACCATCAAGAACCCACGGTTCGGTACCCACCTCAAACCTGATGACACATCTGTAATATGGTTTGGTGAAAAAAAAAAACAATACGTAAAACAGACATCGGTTCCGCTAATGTATGTTTATGTCAATGGATATGCTCCGCATGCATTTCACATGAGAGTAGGCTAGCTGTCCAGCCGCCTGCGTCATATAAATCTACTGTCTAGGAATATTCTGGCTTCCCAATATGTTAAAACAGCTATGGTCAAAAAACATAGACAAAACAGTCACTCTTTGTTCAACGCGAGTGCCGTCATTTACACAGTCATCACCCGGGTGTTACAATAAGGACTGCCTGATGGCCCGGGGCCAGTGCGAAAGGTGTCGGGACAGTTGATGGAACTGTAACTGTTCCGATCGGGCCAGTCCTGCATGGTCACGAAAATGTATAATTTGCATGTTTTTAAAACATTCATGTGCAAGAAGACGTGAAAGAGAACACAGAAAGCCATGTCTCAGACAGTGTGCAAATACTACATTGAGTACCAAAAGCTACTCTCAATGCTGCGCTGATTTTAGCACTATGGGAAAACATCTTTGTTTGTGAATTTGGCTTAAATAACCTGTGATGATGACGCCATCGGAATGTGCATGTCAGAGGATATAAATAGATGAGAGACAGATGCGCTTTCAGGCTGTCATGTAGGAATTAAGCCTTTCTCACTCTCTTTCTCTGTGACAAAAAGGAAAGAGTTTCTGAAAGAATCCAGCAAGAGATGCGTGCCGCCCTGCTCACGGCCCATCTCAGAGGATGAGGGTCTCCTCAGGGGTGCGTCCTTTCTCCCCTCCTATATATTATACATACTGATGACTGCCGAAGTACGCATGATATTAGATTTATTTTAAAATACGCAGATGATTCAGCTGTTGTTAGTCTCCTCTGTGCTGATGAAATCTGTTTTGTTTTATGGAAATTATCTAAGTTTAATATTGATAGGTTGTTGATGACCTTGTTTTATAAATCTTAAAAAAGCTCATAAAAAAAGGTACAGTGCTGTCACTGGGGCGGTACCCTAAGGTACAAAAGTGAAAAGGTACATCTTTGTATCTTACTCATCCCTAAATGGTACATATTTTTCCAGTGGTGGGCCGTCAGGGCCTTCTCTGCTGGCCTAATCACTATCAGAATCTCTGACTTAAATTTGAATATATTTTTTCCATGAATTATTCCCAATAGTCTATTTTCTTAATTTCATAGCTTTTCTCTTGGTTGCGCTGCTTCCAGTAGTGTTTGCTTATGTTAGAGCTTTTATCCAGTCAGCTGCACACACTGGCATGTTTTGTGTACAAATAATCATAGCCTATTTTGGTGAGTAGGCTATAATGCATTTTATTTACATTTTTTATATCTTACAGTCAACCCTGGGCTGGCTAATCCCTGTTTTTTCCATGATGAATGTCATTTTTTTTTCTTGTAAATTTATGATCAAAATGTTTTATTATTATTATTTTCTGTTAAAATCACGCGTTTTGTTGGTTTAAATCAATTTTAATGAAAAACTTTGTGAATTGTGTCAATTGGGTTTCCTGCGTTAATAATTCTTAAATGATTTAATAATTAATTCTCGCTTCATGAGAGCCGCAACGCCCTGTTATACTGCGTTTCTGTATAATATTAATGGTTTCTATAGCCGTGGCGTCATGATGATTGTATTAAGAGGTGAATTAATTCAGGTAGGATACCACTGAAGGCCTAGGTGTGAAATGCACGGCCCGCCACTGTATTTTTCGGTTTTGTACCTTAGGGTACAGCACCAGTGACAGCAATGTACCTTTTTTTCTGACAGTGTACATTGAGTCGGTTATAACTTTCTCTTTATTATGCTGGTATAGCGGTCTTAGTGTTAAAGCAAAGAATGTGGTGGTGAAAATAGTCAATACCAATAGTAAAATTATAGGAGCTCATCAGAGCCACCCTACTGACTTGTATAATTGTCAGGTCATAAGGAAAGCCCAATCCATTTTAATGAATAACTCCCATCCCCTACAGTCTGAGATTTAGATTTCCCACTGTTAGAAGCAACATTCATTTATTCCTACTGCGGTTTCTTTGTTAAATTCGGGCATGGGAGGAGATGTGGGAAGTAGGTAGATGTTTGTGCTGCTGCTGTCTTGTGTTGTTTTCAGGCGTCTTGTGTGTGTACGCTGGTCATAAAACAAATTGCCCTTCGGGGACATGAACAAATAAAGTGAAAGTGTGTGTGAAAGTGTGTGTGTGTGTGTTTATGAGTGTGTGAGCAAGAGAGAGAGAGAGAGAGAGAAAGAGAGAGAGTGTGTGTATGTATGTGCAAGTGTGTGAGTGTGTGTCACATTCCATTCAAGTAATTAATTCCCACTATTTATGTGTGTGAGCTTGCAGTTTTTTTGACAGTTGGAAACTTAGATAACTTGTTTTTTTTTTTCAAATATATTTTATTAAAGGAAGAACAGTGACGTATTACATACAGATGAAATGAACAATGTTCCTTTTGATTTTACAATTTTCCCCTTACCCTCATCCCACCCCATAATGGTTTAAAAAAAAAAGTTTGATGTTTGTTCTGATATTACAAACATCGAGGAAATTGACAAGGTTGTTAGCCCATTGTGTCTGATTTATTTATTTGTTCAAACGTGCATAGGTGTTCATCATTTAGTTTGAGGGAGGAGTTGCACCTTTTTAAAATATGAGATCCTTGGAGACCATACAGAATAAAAAACGTTTGGTGGATCCTCTAAGAGAATATTTAATTTTCTCCAATTTCAATAACAGCATTACATCACTAAGCCAGAGTGAAATTAAAGGTGTTTTTATTTACAATCAAGTAGAAACTTATTTTCAATGGGCGTAGAATACTTGAAGGAAGTTCATCCCCCACACATTTCCATGGGGCAAGTGTGTTCATGTAGTGGTTCATGTGTATGTATTTACAGTTTTTATCAGTTGCTCAGATACTAAAATCCATTGTATTAGCCAAATATCCTAAACCACGGTGTTCCAAAAGAAACACTAATTTCTCTAAATTAAAAACACTATTTATATTTTTTCAAAGCAGTGTCCACCATGTGATCATGTTGAAAGCACTAGCATTCAAAAACCATCACAATGACATCACATAATTCTCACCCACGAAACATAACAGGTGCAGAAATTTCCCAACAGTACAGCAGTAATGACTTTGATGAATAAATTAATTTCTTTACTTACAAGATTGATACTAACAGTCACATACTTTCTGCCACAGTATTGCATCAAACGTCGTGCTATAGACCCCCCGAGGAACAATGCCATTGATTCTTTGCTATAGGAGAGAAAGAATAGTCTTGTTAAATTATCAAAAACAACATGTATGTTAGACCCTATACGCTACTGAAAGAGATGCTTCTAGAAGTCATAGATCCTTTGCCTAGTATTATTAATTCATCGTCATTAGGATATGTACCCTTATTAAAAAAAACTTTGTCCTAGAGAATTAGTTAATTACAGGCTGATCTCAAATCTACCTTTTCTGTCAAAAATATTAGAAAAGGCAATATCCTCACTACTGTCCCCGTTAGAAATTTTACTTGCCAGAATGTTCTCAGAACGTCCCCGCTGGTGTCAAGGACATTGCCTGGTAACGTTTCTAGAACATTCAGAAACGGTCATGATGTGGAGTTCTTTAAAGGGTTGGGGGATGTTATTTTGTGGACCTTCAGGGAACATTCAGGATGTTTTGTGAATGTTTAGGGGACCATTACTATAGGATGCTCCCTCTACACTACATTCCCATAACGTTTGCACGACCTTTAGGGGACAAACCTAGAATGTTATTTTTTGGTCATATTATGGTCCTACCATCACATTTACAGAGCATGTTTGTGTGAATCTATGTACACTGGGCTGCTTTGAAAATGAGGGTCAGTAAAAAGCAGGATTTGCACAATAGTTGCTTCTCAAATATGGATATTCGCGATCCAACTTCATATCCAGAACATGCAAGTACATGCACTTTATATTGGGTGTGTTTGCAAATGGCCTTTCTGAATGTGCTAATGTGGCTAAAGCTACCATTGTCTCTTACTGTATTCACAGAGACCAGAGCTTGTTATTTTTAGCCTGAAAATGCTCACCTGTACAATTCAGAAGCGCACTTTTATTACTTCTTAGAAAAATAAAAACTAATGACATAGCTCCGATCTCTGTGAATACAGTCAAAGGCAATGCTAACTTTATGTTTGCCACATTAGCCGTAAGCGTGCTAACAAGCACATTCACAAAATATAACGTGCTACACTTACACGATCTGAATATGAAGTTGGAAAAATCACTGTTATTGATCCATCTTTGAGAAACAACTTTTGTGCAAATCCTGTGTTTTTCTGACCCTCATTTGCAAAGCAGAAAAGTGTACAATGATTCACTCAAACATGTACTGAAAGCATTCAGTAAACATGATGGAAGGACCTAAATAGGACCAAAAGGTCCTGCAAAACATTATGGGAATGTAGTGTAGAGACCAATGCACTAAACACAGGCTATGTTGCAGCGCAGTCCCCATCTGACAAACAGGGAACCGTATGAGAACGCTCTGCTAAATTTCCCAAATGCTCTCTTTGTAACATTGCTGTGTGACCACAGAATAACCAAAATGGAACGTCCCCCTAAAGCCATATCAGGAATGTTATTATCTGACCAACAGAGGACCATGTGGAAACGTTATGTTTGCGTCCCAAATACGTTAAACATACCCCCTCACTGGACGTAATGGGTGGAGCTAGACGGTTCAACCAAACCATAACCCAACCCATAACCCTATCGCTAAACATAACTCCACCCATTAGTTCCAGAGCGGATGAGGACCATTTGGAATTATGTTGCACAATATTTCTCCAGGACAAGCATGCACTTGTTTTCATTTAATTTCGTAACTCTTTGGTAATCTTTTATTTTCACAAATATGTTATCAGACCTCTTCAAATTAGAATAAAGATGGTGATTGTTAATGTTGTAATTAGATTATCATGTATTAACAGTCACTACATCTGTCTGGATCAGGTTTTAGTTTAGAATGTAAAACTATTTAAAGAAAACATGAATATGAAGGACAAGTTAGATTGATAGACCACACCCCAATAAAAAGGGCAAAGCAGGAAATTCATTTCATATAACTTTAAAAAGCCACCGGTGTGGGAGTCAGTTGTTCTTGTCCTCCCATCTGAGCAGGATGTTCACGTACACAGTGTCTGTCACCACTGGCAAACAGGTGTTTGCTGGGACAATTGATTACGTTTACCTGACGCTGATGGGCACGGAGAGATGCAGTGACCGAACCCTACTGGACAAATCCTTCTTTGATCGTTTTGCAGGAGGAAAGGTAAGAATGTTTCCCCCCTCACAAACTCAGTGTATGGGATGACATCTGGTCCCTGCGTGTCATGGCACGCCAGCGTGGGAGGCTCTGTTCACTGTGTGATGGGTTGTTGTTTCAGGCTGTTTTCTTTATCAAAGTGAGTGTTAACCAGCCTCTGGAGTCTGCGATTCATTGTGCCTTATCAACACACTGGTGTATATTATCACTCATTTAATTGTGGCTGTCATCAAAAACTTTTGTTTCCTCACAAAAAGTGAGAAATCACAGTCTCAATACAGTTAAAGATGACTGTTGTTTAAAGTTTGTCCAAACTACAGTACTGTAACCCCACTTTTCTCTACCATAGCTTCCACAAATTTCTTCACTTATCCAGTTTATTCACAGCAATATAAAGTAACTTAAGTAATTTAACATACACTATATTGCCAAAACTTTTGTGACGCCTGCCTTTCCATGCACATGGGCTTTAATGCCATCCCATTCTTAATTTTAAGTTTAATTTTTTAGGTTTAATATGGAGTCAGCTATAACTCTTTGTAGCTATAACAGCTTCAACTCTTCTGGGAAGGCTTTCCACAAGGTTTAGGAGCGTGTTTATGGGAATTTTTGACCATTCTTCTAGAAGCACATTTGTGAGGTCAGGCACTGATGTTGGACGAGAAGGCCTGGCTCGCAGTCTCCGCTCTAATTCATCCCAAAGGTGTTCTATCGGGATGAGGTCAGGACTCTGTGCAGGCCAGTCAAGTTCCTCCACACCAAACTCGCTCATCCATGTCTTTATGGACCGACGCTTTGTGCACTGGAGCACAGTCATGTTGGGACAGGAAGGGGCCATGCCCAAACTGTTCCCACAAAGTTGGAAGCATGAAATTGTCCAAAATGTCTTGGTGAAGCATTAAGAGTTCCTTTCACTGGAGCTAAGGGGCCAAGCCCAACCCCTGAAAAACTACCCCACCCCATAATCCCCCCTCCACCAAACTTTACACTTGGCACAATGCAGTCAGGCAAGTACCATTCTCCTGGCAACCGCCAAACCCAGACTCGTCCATGGGATTGTCAGACAGAGAAGCGTGATTGGTCACTCCAGAGAACACGTCTCCACTGCTCTAGAGTCCAGTGGCGGCGTGCGTTACACCACTGCATCCCACGCTTTGCATTGCACTTGGTGATGTAAGGCTTGGATGAGCTGCTCGGCCATGGAAACCCATTCCATGAAGCTCTCTGCGCACTGTTCTTGAGCTCATCTGAAGGCCACAGAAGTTTGGAGCTCTGGAGCTATTGACTCTGTATAAAGTTGGGGACTTCTGTGCAGTGTGACCCTCAACATGCACTGACCCCACTCTGTGATTTTTACTCTGTGAGTTGCTGTTCCCAATTGCTTCCACTTTGTTATAATCCCACTAACAGTTGAGCGTGGAATATTTCGTAGTGAGGAATTTCAGGAATGGACTTATTGCACAGGTGGCAACCTATCACGGTCCCACGCTTGAGTTCACTGAGCTCCTGAGAGCGACCCATTCTTTCACAAATGTGTGTAGAAGCGTCTGCATGCCTAGTACTTTATTTATACACCTGTGGCCATGAAGGAATTGAATACCTGAACTCTTAACCCTTTGGAGGGGCGTCCCAATACCTTTGGCAATATAGTGTATATGTTTGTTGAAAATGTGTTTCATAAAGAAAAAACTATATAATAATATAATCACAAAATGCCTAAAGAGATTAATTAAAGCCAGAGCATCCTGACTGCAGTGATAATTTGGGGCAGTTTGATTCATCTGACATGATTCGTCTCTTCCCCAATTAAACCCTCTTTAATTTTTGCATATTACCTGTGTGATTCAGATATTATGTCCAGTAGTGGCCTATGTTTCACATATGTTTTCACTGGGCTTCGCAACAGAAGACCCTTCCGCTTGCGCTCCGAATGGTTTTTGAAACGGGCCACCAAATTGCAAAGGTCGCCTCTGAAGCTAACAGAAGCTGTTGTTAAAGGTGACGCTCATTGATGTCCATGTGAAGGAGACCCTTGGAGACATTATGCTGGTGAAACTTGAGAAGGAGAAATTCTTGTTCAATGATCAGTGGTACTGTAGATGCATCAGTGTGACGACACCCTCTGGAGAACGCTTTGACTTCCCCTGTTATCGCTGGATAGTGAACGAGAAGGAAGTGGTTCTTCGAGATGGCATGGGTGAGTCCTATCCCGAATCGGTTCACTATCCAGTCCTGAATGAAGCATGTCACAAATACTGTCATTTGTGTGTGTTCCTTTAGCTCGATTGCCTCAGGATGAAAAAAACTGTTTGCTAAAGCAGCACAGGCGCTTGGAACTGGAATCCAGACAAACACTGTTCAGGTTTGATGCCACAATTATAATCCTGGACAATTTTAAATCATTTTGGTGGTGTAAATATTGTCTTTAGTTTCTTCCAGATGATTGAGTTGGCAGGGTTTTTTGTTTTTACTTTGCTTTACAGCTTACATTTAGTTTAAAATGCTTACCACACTTAAACTGTCATTACACTTATTTTAGAGGGAAAACTTTGTGCATCACCAAATATAATTCTCAGCCCAATAACTGAAAGATTAATGTTACCTTTTCTTGAAGGTGGAAGGAGTGGCGCACTGGTTTCCCCATGAGCATAGATGCAAACTCTGGCACTGACCTTCATTTGGACATTCAGTTTGAAGCTGCAAAATCTGTGGACTTCTCTTTGAATTACATTAAAGCGTAGGTTACACAGTTTGTGTTCATCCCTTTGCATGCATTCCTAACAAATATGCATGTTATTGATTTCCTATGACACAGTTTGACTGCTTGACCAGGAAATATCCCAAAATAAATGGAGAAAAAAAGGTGTAGCTTAAACTGAACCAGAAAATCTGATTGTGGACATTCCTCTGTTTTGCTCACTGTGATCTCTTTCAGGATCGAGAATCTTGGTCTTAACAAACTTAAGGACTTGTCCCACTCCTCTTGGACAGATATTGCAGACTTTCAAGAAATATTTATTAGACATATAAACAAGAACCCTGTGACAGGTTTGAATTGTTTCTTCCTTAGTTAAAATGTTTTTCTCTAATACAAAAGTGAGCTGTCCACTGACTGTGTAAATTATAAATTTTGTAAATTATTGGAAGGCAAAAATAAACGGGCAAAGACACATTGTTTGCATACCCCTAAACTCACTGGCAGCTGACTACATTATTTCCCTTTGACAGAATATGTGATGCAGAACTGGGAAACAGACTTCATGTTTGGATATCAGTTCTTAAACGGCTGCAATCCTGTGTTGATCAGTAAGTGCATGAATCTTCCAGACAAGTTTGCAGTTACGCAGGAGATGGTGAAAGGCTCCCTGGATAGAGGTCTCACACTACAGGAGGAATTAAAGGTCAGAAAATAATGCTTGGCCTGAGTGGTGTAGACAGGAAATTGGCTACAGAAGAGCAGAGACTATGGGAAGACGTGGTGATGAAGCAGATCAGATAGGTAGGAGGGGGCCTGGTTATGGGGGGCTTTGTAGGTGAGAAGAAGATCTTTAAAATGGATCTGTTGTGGGACAGGAAGCCAGTGAAGATTTGGGAGGACAGGGGTGATGTGGTCAGAGGAACGGGAGTGAGTGAGCAGGTGTGCAGTGGAGTTCTGGATGTACTGGAATCTGTTTTGGATTTTGGATTACATAAAGAATGCTCTTGCAGTGGTCAATTCTGGATGTGAATGAATAATAACAAATGCAATGAAAACTCTCCAGTGTCACTCTATGGCTGCGACACTAAATACCTCTCTATTACAGGCAGGAAACATCTACATCACAGACTATGCGATACTGGAGGGAGTGCAAGCCAATGCCACAGACCCGAATACCCAGCAGTATTTGGCTGCTCCCTTCTGCCTGCTGTACAAGAACGGCCGGAATGAAATCGTACCAATCGCTATTCAGGTGCCTGTAGAAATAATTTAGTAAAATATTACTTAAAAATAAAAATGTTAGTGCTTGAACTACATGTTGGGTTTTTTTCCAAATATTTTTTGGGGGTTAACGTTGATATCTGAAACAGATCAGTCGTCAGACTCCAGCTGAAGAAGGGAACACTGTCTTTCTCCCAAGTGATAATCAGTACGACTGGATGCTAGCCAAGATGTGGGTGAAATCCTCTGACTTCAATGTACACCAGGTGGTCACACACCTTCTCAGGACACATCTGACATCTGAGGTTTTTGCCATAGCCATGTACAGACAGCTGGCTGCTGTCCATCCTGTATACAAGGTAGCCATCCTTTGATGCTTTCACTGCTAAGAGATTTAATGTAGCTGTTCAAATAACGACAAAAAATTACTAAGAATGCCAAAGTAAAGAAAGTGGATATTGAGTATAGATGAAGGACTGCAGGTTCTGAGAAGGGGAACAAGATGCTGGGGAACGGCATCAGCATGACTGGTGTCTGAAGCACGACAAACAAGGCCATTCCATTGGCCAACAGCAGTCCATGAGGTCACAAGCAGAGCACCTGTGAGTATAAAAGGGCATCTGTAAAACATGTCATCAACACTTTTGTCTGAAGGAGACGTGCAGGCAAGCCCTAAGCAGGGAACTGGATTGCATACGCAACCTAGAAGTTCCCTTTTTTTGCATTAACTTACCAACGGGAGTGTTCTACAATCCTTTATATTACCACTACTTCCAGGGGGAGAATGCAACCCTCAACCTGATCAGTAGGGATGCAAACACATTAGCGGCATAATATAATAGCCAATTAAAACTCAACTCCTAGGGAGACCACAGAGTTGAGTACAGCTTCAGCTCTACTTAAGTACCCTAGAGTCGTTTAGGGGAGAGCGCCCACACCCTGCTTGAGCAAAGATACTTCTCCAGAAAGATTCCATTCACTCAACTAAATCTCAGAGTTCAGCTCTGCTTAAAGACCCCAATAACTGGGGGAGAGCAGCTCAACCTTACCTAAATAAAAGTACTCTACCTAAGACCTGTTATGGCTAGCGCTCTATCATTTGTTTGCATCAGACCATAGAATGCGACAGATAACAAGGAGGGACACCCCGTAGGCAAACTTCCTCTACTTGTTAGCATTGTCTAACCAGGTCTGATCAATGAAAGGGGAGCGACATCCCTACTTGAAACCCAACTGTAGTTTGGGGAGGGAGGTAATGAAATAGAGGGAATCTAGACCCTACATAACTCCACTTGCGTAACATCAAAGGGGGGATATGTCTCAGACAAGAGAAGGGCAGTCTGTAGTTGCCAGTCACTCTCATCCACCATACTCCAACTCCAAGGAGGATGCAGGGAAGCGATCTAACTCTACTAAGGAACACTGATCATCTAGAGGTATTCCCTTTTTCTGTACCCAACAATAGTTCAAGCATTATACCGAACCTATCAGAAGATAGGGTTGTGAATATGTGCAGAGGTGGAAAGTAACTAATTACAAATACTTTCATTACAATACCTGAGTACATTTTTTTAATTTTTGAAGTGGGTATAATTCAATTGTGGTACTTTTACTCTTACTTGAGTTGAATACAAAAAAAGTATTCAACTCTGCTACATTTATTTTCACCAAAAGTACAAAGTACTTTGACAAAGGAGCCGACAGAGCAACATGCAGGGCGAGCTGGCATTTGACAGGCACTTTTCAAACTATTAATTAATTAATTAATTCATTCATTCATTCATACACTTACAGATAGATTTGCTGCTTGACTCCATTTTTGATCGCTTTCACCACGTGCTAAACAAACAAAATGGCTTCTGAAGACAAAAGGCTGATGGCGTGCATTAAGGATACCCTTTTACACTCCCGGGCACTCCACTTGTGACATCATGGACTGTCGTAGGCCAATGAAATTGGTGTGTTTGCCACACATGCTTCAGACACCGGAACTGACAATGTATCTCAAGGGTATGCCATGAAACTCACATTTTCCTGTTTCAGAATTACTTCTAAATTCTGATTGGATGAAGTGTGTTCAAAGCTGTTGTAAAATGACTAACCATACACCTGTGACTGCACATTCTGTATCAATGCGCCAAATTGCTTGGCAACCGTAAAGAGTTTGTTTTGTTATGAAAGACTTGCATATTCTTCTTCTTATAATTGTTAACTATTCTAAGTACTTATTGAACATTGGTGTCCTTTATAATATTGCTGTGTTGCTATAAAAGCAAAAAGGTTTTTACAGTGATTTTACCACATACGGCTAAGGGAGAAACGCGTGGTCTAGGGTGGCTTATTGCTTTATTGAAGGCCATTGTCTTGCAGCCATTCAGTCATTGCAGACATTATTTTTTCCTTACAGTTACTGATACCTCATGTCCGTTTCACCATTGCCATCAACACTGCGGCTCGTGAAAAACTCATCTGTGAATCTGGGCTTTTTGATAAGGTATCTGAATAAACAGCTTTAAGCTCCCTTTAAGTTTTCATGTTTATCTCTGGTTCATTCACATGACTTCTGACTGAGGTCTGATGAGCCATAGAGTCTTAACTCATCTTTGTGACTTGATATTCTGTCATCTAGCTGTAGGCTCTGGCTTCTGTTTTGTAGACTTCACTGCACTTCTTTAAAGAAGCGTCTACATAATGTAGTCTAAGACTCAAAGATTCACTGGTGTCCTTGTGTTTCAAAGGCTACTGGCGCTGGTGGAACTGCAATTGTGGAAGTGATTCAAAAGGCCATGAAGACTTTAACCTATAAGTCCCTGTGCTTCCCTGAGGCCATGAAAGCTCGAGGAGTGGAAGATCTGCCCAACTACTACTACAGAGACGATGGCATGATGGTCTGGGAGGCAGTGAAAAGGTACTTAATAAAATACACAAATGTACAGATGTTCAAATTAGGGGTGTAACGGTTCAAATTACTCATGGTTCAGTTTGTATCATGGTTTTAGGGTCCTGGTTTCAGTACGTTTATGTGCTTGTATAAATAAAATGATGACACCAATACAATAGCATACTAGTTGTGGCAACGAGAGCCATGGGAATGGAGCGTAGCCGGTGGCGCAAGTGGTAATGAGCGTCATCTGTTGTGCCATACTGGTCTCGAGTCCATTCAAGCGCAAGAAGACATAAAAGAGAACTCAATTTAGTTTTATTTGTCACATACACAGTTATATACAGAATATACAACCGGCAGTGAAATGTAAACAGGTCTGCTCCATGGACAGTGCAAATTCACAGTCAAGTAGAAAAAAAATAAGCGCATGACTCTTTGCAGGGCTTTGCAGTCATGACTGGTGCTGTTAATACACTTTCTATCGCCCCTAAATAGAAAGTTTTCAGGATAGCTGGTGAAACCCTGAATTTCCTCAGCTGGCGCAGGTGGTGCAGTCTTTGCCTGGCTTTTTTCACCTGTGTCTGAATGTGTGCAGTCCAGGTCAGGTCCTCGGAGATGTTTACACCCAGGTACTTGAAGCTGCTCACTCTCGCTACTGGTGACCCGCTGATCATGAGGGGGGAGTATGTCCGTTGCTGTCTCTTCCTGAAGTCCACAATCAGTTCTTTGGTCTTGCCAACATTCAGAGAGAGACAGTTGTCCTGGCACCATGATGTTAGATGCTCCACCTCGTACAAGTATGCCGTCTCATTGTTGTTGGAAATGAGGCCCAGGACAACAGTATCATCAGCAAATTTGATGATAGAGGTGGAGCTGTGTGTGGACAAACAGTCATGCATGTAGAGAGAGTAGAGCAGGGGACTCAGGACACAGCCCTGTGGAGCTCCCACACTCAGGGTTATGGAGGTGGAGGTGAACTGGCCTATTCTCACCACCTGAGGCCTGCCAGTGAGGAAGTCCTCAATCCAGTGGCAGAGAGAAGGATTCAGGCCGAGATCCAGGAGTTTGGCGGTTCGCTTAATGGGAACTATGGTGTTAAAGGCTGAGCTATAGTCAATAAATAGCAGAATTACGTAGTTCCCACTTTTGCTGTCGATGTGAGTGAGGGAGGAGTGGAGGACAGGAGAGATGGCATCTTCAGTCGATCTATTGGGATGATAGGCAAACTGAAGAGGGTCCAAAGTGTCAGGAATGAAGGAGCAAATGATGTTTTTAATGAGTCTCTCAAAGACCTTCATGACTATAGACGTGAGAGCCACTGGACGATAGTCATTTAGGCAAGAGGGTTTACTGTTCTTAGGGACAGGGATGATGGTGGATTTTTTGAAGGAGGTAGGGACCACAGATGTAGCGAGGGACTCATTAAAGATAGATGTAAACAACCCGGCGAGCTGATCAGCACAGGACCGCAGAACACAACCTGAAATACTATCTGGCCCAGCAGCTTTCCTGACGGTCACACGCTTGAGTGTTCACTGCAGCGTGGATTGAATTGTCCACCCACGGTTTCTGATTTGAGAAGGACGTTATTGTTATTGTTTGTGTGGCTTGCTCTGTAAGCGCGTTGATGAAGCAAAGGGCCACATCCGTGAACTCGCTGACGTCAGATGAACTCGCCCGGAACATGTCCCAGTCGACGTCATCAAGAGCTGCCTGTAGCGCGGTCTCTGAATGGGGTGACCAGCATTTAACTTCCCGCCTCACCGGGGGTTCCTGAACGGGCCTTTGTCTGTATTCTGGTGTGAGGAAAATGGCGGCATGATCCGATTTGCCAAACGCTGGAAGTGAGCGAGCTTTATAGGCGTTCTTAAACGGAGAGTAGCAATGATCCAGTGTGTTTGCTCCTCGTGTAGGACAGGAGACGTGCTGGTGAAAGTTTGGCAAGACTTTCTTTAGGTTTGCTTTGTTAAAATCGCCCGCGACAATGTACACCGGTGTTTGTTTATGAAGCCGCTGGTAACATCATGAAGGCCAGATAAAGCCAGCCCTGTGTCTGCCTGTAGTGGAATGTAAATGGCAGTGGCGATGACCGAGGAAAACTCCCTCGGCAGATAGAATGGGCAGCAGATGATTGCTAAATGTCTCAGATGAGGCGAGCAGGATCGCAAAAGAATGGTGATGTTCCTGGGATCGCACCATTTCTTGTTGATCATGAAGCATACTCCACTGCCTTTGGATTTACCGGCCTCGGCTGTTCTGTCCATCCGCAAAACAGAGAAGTTCTCCGACAGCATCACAGCTGTGTCCGGGACCGCAGGCATGAGTGTAAGGTCCATCCGTTAGCCCAAGGACGGAATCTAACGGCCTGGTCGAAGGACTTCTGCGTGTTCGCCTTCTTAGCACTTCTGTTGGATTCACTTAATTTATGACCATCGAATTTTAAATCTGACTCCATGAATAATTTGATCTTACTCCAATTCTTTGTAACTTTGTTACATTTGTTACATTTGTAACTTAACAGCTGATCATAAGTTTAGTTGTGATTTAATTTAGATCTTTGATTTCTCTTAGTATCTCTTAATTTCAAATACTCGTTCCTCCATGGGACCCGGAGTCGCTCAGAGGATAATGCTCGCGATTATAATTACATTACCTCACGGACACAAATTAGTCAGTTCTGATATTGCAGAGGATTACAGAGTGAACTATTTTACCTTTAAGTGAGTCGCACATGCTTACTCATAACAGAAAGTGTAATTTTAGCAATAGTCACGAAAGCTGCAACTTGTTAATAACAGTGACACCCAGAAATCAGATTGCCCCTCATGCTTAGCGCCATGCTCCGGTCATGGGGTCCTCGGTATGAATTTGTCCTGACAGAAAGATTTACGGAAACTCCTACAAACTCCTCATGCGACACTACTTGAGTAATGACTTATGAAAAATACAGAATAAATCAAGATTAACATTTATTTTGGCCAGACAGAACTTAAAGAACATAATTAAACATGAATCCATGGTACACAACTTTCAGCATAAAATACAATTAAGTAATATGAAAATAGTTTCAAAGAGTCATATCTGGCACAATACATACAGTGTGTGTGTGCGCGTGTCTCTTATGACACTGACACAACACTGCATGGGGGCTTCTGTCTACAGAATATTCCCAAATGGCAGCCCTGCTACCCTTCCTTAAATACCCAGACCAGAACAAAGGGTTGTAACTATTTGCAACACAAACACCTAGTTTGGGGAGAAGATCAGATATCTTTGGAGAGACCACTCAAAAAGAGAACACAATTCTCATATGTTTCAATCTTTCTAACCCTATCAGTGACTTCAGTGATGTTGAGACCATTTTACCAATCGCACTATGACCTTTAAAAAGACACCAGACATGAAATGGATAAAACAATAGATTCACAAGATAAATCATATGTAGTATATCTGCATTCTGGGACTTGAATCAGGGGAAGGGGAAAGGGAGGTAGAGAGGGGGAGAGGGTTTTGGTCAGGGCGGTGTCCTACAGTTTCTCTGTGAGATCTTCTCTTCAGATTGAGTTTTATTGTTTTAATGCAGGGTGTTGGATCTCAGCTTTTGTCTTAGCAGTAAAACCGGTCCTTACATGAGCCATGTTTCGGACAAACAATAGATGTTACAGTCTCTCATGTCCCGTTGAAAACTTATCCTGGCTCTGAGATCGTCCATCTTATTTTCCAAGGATAGGACATTTGCGAGCATGATGCTCGGGAGAGGTTGGCTGAATGCCCTTTTTCTCAGTCTGTTGCGGACCCCAGCGCGTTTCCCACGGTGTTTCTTGATTCTTCGTCGTCGACTCCGGCCATTGTTCAACTCTGCGTTCCGAAGGATCTCAGATGGCCACAGAGGATCAGATTTGAGATTTAAGAGTGGTGCAAATGAGTACCGAACCGTGGGTTCTTTACGGTTCTTTTTTTTTTTAAATTGAAAACCGTTGCATCCTTATTTCTAATGCTAATGGTGAGAATGAAAAACAAAGAACGAATTAGTAAAGCATTTTACACCAAGATTTAAGCTGATTCATCATTTAACTTGATCTTCCTCCAGTTTTGTTTCTGATGTGGTGAAGATCTGCTATGGCAGTGATGAGACAGTTCAGGAAGACAAGGAGATTCAAGCATTTGTTCAGGATGTTTGCGACTCTGGTATGAAGAATTGTCCAAAGAATTGTGGTGAGTACAGGATCATTTAACTAAAATCTAAATGTGTACGTGTGAATGGGTTACCCCTCCCTGACCGTGTGAGAGAAAATCCCGGACGAGTGCCCAATTCTCACATGCCAGTCTAGGGAGGGGGTAACAAGGGAATTTATGAACAATTTATCTGGCAATCAAGAGCTCTCCTCTCCTGTCCCAGCACTCCATTTTTTTTTTATCAGATTTTTTAAAACACTCAAGAGTAACATTTATTTGGTAAGGTCAAAATACAGTGCATCCAATATGCATGCAACACATCCACCTCCCTACTGCTTCCAAATATATATATATTTAAGTTTCAACTTAAATCCCTCCTTAAGAGTGTCAGTGAACTTAATTAAAAAAACAGAGGAGCCAAGTCTATTTCAGTGAACACTAACAACAAGAAGTTAAACAAACTAACGTCTGGGGCAGGAGAAAACCATCTTGGCAGCCTGGAGACAAAAAGGCCTCTTCAATCTTTGTTTCCTTCGCAATGTATTTTTCACTGCTTGAAAATATGTGGCATGAGAGTGTCATGGCTTGTCGGATGTAGCAACAATAACAAAGGTGGGGGAGGGTCTTTTGCGAAGGGTCAATTACACCCTGGGATGTAACAAGTTTTTGTATGCTTGCATATGTAACTGAGGCCAGCTAGTAAGAGCTGTGCAGGAGGAGCTCTAGCGACTGAGGCTCTTGCGACTTAGCGTCCTTGTTAGTCCACGGTTTGAATCTCGCTCGGAGCGGGTCGGGTAGGGCCGGTTACACATATGCATTATGTTTACATCACTCTTAAATGCATACATGAGGTAAACACGTAGCCAATGTTCACAGAGTTTCCAGATTCCCTGAAAACGCAGGAGCAGTTGGTCGAGTTCCTGACTGTTGTGATTTTCATGGCTTCAGCACAACACTCTGCAGTCAACTTCGGACAGGTGAGATTACACACACTTTTCAGGATGAATATAAACCATCCATGGGCTGATATCTGTGTGTCTGTCCTGTGTTTCAGTATGACTGGTTTGCCTGGATCCCAAACAGCCCTTCCACCATGCGGAAGCCCCCTCCCACACAGAAGGGCCAGGTGGATATGAAGTACATCATGGAGAGTCTGCCGGACCGCGGACGTTCCTCTTGGCATCTAGCAGCAATTTGGGCCCTCAGTCAGTTCCAGGACAAAGAGGTTTGATGACTGATTCTTCAGAACTAGTTTGCATAAACTTGCTTCCTACAAATTTATTTTGTTTTGATTTGTGCAAATCTTCTCCAGCTGTTTTTAGGCCAGTATCCAGATATGTACTTCACTGAACAACCGGTCATGGACGCCGCTAAGGCTTTCCACAAGAGATTAACTGAAGTGACCAACATCATCAAGAGCCGAAATGAAAATCTGAAAGTGCCCTATTGGTATCTGTCTCCAGACCGAATCCCCAACAGTGTGGCCATCTGAGAGAACATTGTGGGGACGTTTGCAAACCCTGTTTGCAGTGATTTTAGCCAGTATATAGAGGAAAGGCAGAGAAAAACTTAACTGGGCTATTTCACAACATGACGCAATCAACTAGCGTTGGGCCGATAGACGATGCCATCATCCATCGCCGACAGCTGACAGACATCACAATGCTGTTCTTTTAAGGAGACCGTTATTTTAGAACATTTCCCCTTATTGTCTCCATGGTGACGCGTCATGTTTGTCACGTGACTGCAGCCAAAATAGCTCTGTATGAAATATATCGCTTTTATTTAGTTTTTCCTTTTTTATTCAAAATATTCACAAACATGTTTACGATGTCATTAACTATCTTATATTCCGATTCTTAAATACATGTAAGTGAGAGTGTTTTTCGTTTAAAAACCTTTATAAATGATCTTGATCTATAACATGAGCTGGGGGTCGCCATGTTTGTTTCTTTGTTTGTTTGTGCCGCAGTTCAGAGAGTCTTGTCAATTGGATTTACAGCACATGAATTCATAAGTTTCTCCCGAAATACATAAAAGTAAGTGGCCGGTGAACTGGGAGAAGAATAGAGTACTTTATAGTTACTTACACTATGTGTATCTGACTTGAATAGATTTTTATTGCCACATCCATAGACACCAGTGTGTATTTTACAAACTATAAATGTATTGTTTTGCTAGTACTTACGTGTACTTAAATGTCTAAAACCTAAAATAAACATTATGTGGTTGAAAACACTGAATAGTTGTGATATATGACAAGTGCTGAGCGCGTCCGTCTCTGGCTCAGCCCCAGCCCAAAACAAATAAATGTGTTTATTTATAACCACTCTCTTCGCTTGGTTGACATAAAATACTTTCGGTACCCCGAAAAGAGAAAAAAAAAAAGAGTCAGTATAATTTATTAATTCGTAAAATCTATACTCCAAAATTAACCTACTTTTTACCAAAGCCTTAAACATGTAAAGGATCAATTCCTCCACTGAGAAGCATTTTATTCTTCCTTGTCACCCAAACTGCCATTTTAGCCTTACCAAACAAGAAATTAATTAACACTATTTTATTCCTGTTTGAGGCACTATATTTTGGTCCAAACACACACACACACACACACACACACACACACACACACACACACACACACACACACACACACACACAAAAACATTTGTAAAGAGAAACCCAAATCTATTACTCAATTCACTCAACACACAAATGTCATTTAGTCTTGAACAACCAATAAAAATATGAAAAACTGTTTCTGAAACCCCACAAAAAAGACTTTTCCCCTTGCAAAGGATTCAAACGTGACTTATATCTATTTGTTGCTATTATCCAATATGAAATCTGCCATTGTAGAGTTTCTTATATAAGGACCTCCAGCTACCTTTTGGAGAAGTGCCGGACTCAACAAATTCGGTCCACTTAGTCTCTGGAAGTTCTTTTAGTGCTCTTATATTGAGAACTTTTACACAAATACAATAAAGCGCTTTCTTTGAAATGGTGTTAAAAAGAACAAGTTCAGGAGTTTTAAAAGAGAGCAGACTTCCTTCAACCTCCTGCCAATCTCCTACATCCACATCCACACTGATCTTAGGGAATACATTCTCAGATATCCCCACATTTAGTGGCAGAACAGGAAAAGCAACTTGAATTTCAGATAACAGTTTTTGTACAGTTCGTACAGAATGGATACCAGTCTTTATGCACAGTTCATCTTATATATCCCTGCTCTCACCAAACTTGTGCGCACAGTCTGTGATTTCAGTATCACAAGGTGAGAATTACAAATTAAGGGTTCTTCTAGATCCCATTGACTAGGTCTCTCTGAATCCTCCCTTTTCACAGTAAAAATCTGTGATATAATCTAAGATCCATCTCCTTTAAATTCATTAAAAAGAGATTGAGATCGAACCGTCCCACTCGATTCAATAAGGCACAAGCTACTCTTATCCAATTCTGAGACTGGTGATAGAGTAATCTTTGAGCAGTTTGCAGTCTAAAAGCATCCACTTTAGACCTAATATCCATAAGACCTTGGCCTCCTTCATGTACCTCTCGTAGCCAGTGTTGTCCAGACTAGAAAAAATGTACAAACAATTTTTGGACTCCTCTAATAAAATCTTCTGGTGGATTCAATACAATGAATTTATGCCATAGGATAGAGGCGGCAAGATTGTTTCTAACCAGCACTCTTCCCCTATAGGACAGTTGAGGCAAAATCCAGTTCCATTTTGACAACCTGGCACAAACTTTGTTCTTTACACCTTCCCAATTTTTTCTTTGATAGTTTTCATAACCCATAAAAATTCCTAAAAACTTCAAACCATTTTTTCCCCACTTAACATTTTTAGGTATAATTGGTAAAGGCACTGTTGTTTTATCATTACACCAAAATGCTTCAGTTTTACCCCAGTTGAGTTTAGCAGATGATGCTCTCTCATACAAACCAATACTGTAATTAATAATATTAATGTCTTTCTGTTCTTTTACAATTACAGTAATGTCATCTGCATACATAGTCAGTTTAACAGAATGAAAATCTTCACCAACCCTTTCTTAATAGACACAACAGTGGTTCCACTGCTGAAGCATACAGCTGGCCCGACAGTGGACACCCCTGCCTGATACCCTTCTGTATAATTACAGGTTGACTTAGACCACCTCCAATTTTTAAAATACAAAATGCATTCATATACAAGAGTTTGATCCAAGAAATAAAAACATTTCCAAGCATGCATTGTTTTAAACAAAAAGCCATGGTCAACTCTATCAAAGGCTTTTTCCTGATCCAGGACAAAAAAACACATCTACCTCATAAAGTTAGTCCAAAACACCTCTGATCAGAAAAATATTATCATAAATTGTTCTTTCTGGAATACAATAGGACTGATCTTGATGTACTACATTTACATTTAGTCATTTAGCAGATGCTTTTATCCAAAGCGACTTACAAATGAGAGCAATAGAAGCAACTAAAAACAGTCAAGGGCAATACACAAGTGCTGTAAGTCTCAGTTAATCTAGCACAGAACACAGAGGACAGAACAATGTTTTTTTATTTTATATATAGACAAACAGAAAACGAATAGAGTGATAAGTGCTATTCTTTATTGGTCAGGTGCTGCTGGAAAAGATGCGTTTTAAGATATTTTTTGAAAATGGCTACCAACTCGGCTGCTCGAATTGAGACAGGCAGGTCATTCCATCAGGTGGGAACGGTCCAGGAAAAGGTCCTTGTGAGGGATTTCATGCCTCTTTGGGATGGCGCCACAAGGCGCCGTTCACTTGCAGAACGCAAGCTTCTGGAGGGTGTGTAAGTCTGAACAAGCGAGTTTAGGTATGTTGGTGCAGAGCCAGTGGTTGCCTTGTAGGCGAGCACCAGTGCCTTGAATTTGATTCGAGCGGCTATTGGCAGCCAGTGCAGACTGATGAAGAGAGGCGTGACGTGCGCTCTCTTCGGCTCATTAAAGACCACTCTCGCCGCTGCATTCTGGATCAGCTGCAAGGATTTGATAGTGCATGCTGGAAGGCCCGCTAGAAGAGCATTACAGTAGTCCAGTCTGGAGAGAACAAGAGCTTGTACCAGGAGTTGTGTGGCCTGCTCTGATAGGAAGGGTCCAATCTTCCTAATGTTGTATAAGGCAAATCAGCAGGACCGGGTTGTTGCAGTGATGTGGTCAGTGAATTTTAGCTGATCATCAATCACAACTCCAAGGTTCCTGACTGTCCTGGACGGAGTTATGGATGATGAACCGAGCTGATACCATCCAAAACATTATACCAATTATACCATCCAAAACAGATTTCAAAAGTTTGCCAAAACTTTAGCTATTATCTTATAATCAGATGTTAAAATTGATACAGGCCTCCAATTTTTCAGGAAACTCAAGTCTCCTTTCTTAGGTATCAAAGCCAACACTGCTCGTTGACAACTTTTGGGCAGCAATTTCTCTTTAAAACATTCTTGAACCAACTCATAAAAGTCTCTTCCGATGATCTTCCAAAAACCCTTATTAAGGTCCACCGGCAGTCCATCAATCCCAGGGGCACGCCTGGTGTTGTTAAGCAGTACATTTCATTTTGCTTCTTTAAAACCTTTTCTAGATTAAAAAAAGTAAGCAGTGGGACCATCCATGTCATGTATAGACATAAGCCAAGGTCTTATTAGGGCACCTTTAGCCCGAACTTGCAATAAACTTTCAAGCTCTTGTTTCCTTTCAGATAACTTTCCATATAATAAAGAGTCTGAATGCTGAATCATCCCAGATGTAATCTAAAATATCTCTTGTTCTATTTCAGATATTTTTTATTTAATTTTTTTAGTAGAAAGGAAAGTAAACTGCTGACAAAATATTTTTATTTGTGTCTTTCCTATTTCCCACCACTGTGTCAGACTTTCAAAATCATCCTTTTAGGACTCCCACTCACTCCAAAACAATACAACATTTTCATAAAAATCTTTTCTTTTAACAACGCTACATTAAACTTCCAGTAAGGACTTTTGCATTTTTGATTTATCAATACAATATGCATTGTAATAAAATGATGATCTGAAAAACAACATTCTATTTTACGCTCTATTATTCTATTATTTGCCGTGACGCTTGATATAGAGCCGGTCAAGTCTCGCTGCACTAATCCTCCCTTGTGAAACTTTTGTCCATGTATATTGTTTTGTGTCATTATTTTTTTTTCTCTCCACACATCTTTAAAATCAGCTGAACAATAATACTTTTTAAGAAAGTAGCTGATACAGAATCTGGTTCCTCATTATTTCTATCTATATAAATTTCAGCTTTCAAAATTAAAATACGACCTTCCTCCAATTCTATTTTTGATAAAATATTAATGTCAAGATAATCTGAAAAAAGAATAGCCACTCCACTACTGATATTTGTGCCATGGCTTAAAAAAAAAAAAAATTCCCTTTCCACCACAAATTCAAGTTTCTTGTAGAAAAATTACATGATTATCTTTAAACTTAAGAAATTCTGATAGTAAAGCTCTTTTTCCTCCATCCCTCAATCCATTAACATTTAAAGATCCCACTCTGGGAGAAACGAAGCATAAAAGGAAAAAACAGAAAAACAGAAATAGATCCCACACACATGTGCTTATTTTTTTCGTTTTAACATTTTTGCTTGATCGTTTTGAGCTTTACGCACTGCAGTAATAAAAAAAACCTTTTTGTTTCGAAATCACATCATAACCAACATTCTTTTGAGCAATCATTACTGATTTAACACATTTGTTACCATCAGAAAAGTATTTTAAAACATCAACTTTTTTCCCTTTAGTTTGATCCAGAAATACATTTAATTCATAGAATAAATGTCATTCATGGACCTCAGAGCAACTGTCACCTTCTTCCATCTGTGCCTCATCACTGTCCTCATCTACTGTCAAATCAAGCTTCACACCACTACCACCTCATCACCAATACCATGGTCACTAACATTCACAGAATCAACTACATCTTTCTGAACATTTGGGCTTTCTTTGTTTTCACCATCTTGCTTGGATAAATTAAAAGTACTCACCTCTGATGAACTCTGTTCTGAAACACTCTGCTCATCTGAAGATTAACCTGGGTTCTTTCGCTGGATTGGGAATTTCCACAGGTAGAAATAGAAGCCTCCATATCCTCGCCTTGAGTGTCCTGCTTCTGTTTTTTTTTATGGAATCGTCATTTCTTGTAAATGTTTTGGTCTCTTTTCCTTTTCAGGAATTTCAGTGTTATCAGTTCGATCTACATGCTCTTCATTATTTCCGTTATTCACTTCATTTTCCGTCTGTTTTTTATGCGGGCAAGTAAATCTCTTATGCCCTAAATATCCACAATCAAAACAACGCATAATGTCTGTTGTTGCAAAGATCATGTGCGAGCTATCTCCATGTTGCATGCGAAAAGACACTTCCAGGGTGCATTTAAAAACATGAAAACTTGTCTTTGAAAAGACAGCACGTTTCAATGCAATGTTTTTGCAACCAAGTGAAACCACTTTGATTACACTAGCAAACTTACCAAACCGACAAAGTTCTTTGGTAATCTCTTCTTTTGAAATAAACGGAGGCACGTTTGAAATCGTCATTTTAGTAGCAGGTGCGTGCAACGGCGTTACCAGCAGCAATGTTTCCGAAACAACGATTGTATTTTCAACAAGCCTGTTCACTAATCTTTCCTCTTTCAGAAAAACTATGATGGCCTTGTTGATTCTGGATGCCGAGACTATATTTCCATGTCCTACAATTTCTCCCATTGTTAGAACATCTTCTACCATAAACGCTTGATCTGATCAAACCTTACACCCATTCTTGACTGAGAAAACCGGCGTTCCCTCACCTGAGGGAGACGCCATAGTTTTCTAAATCAAAAAAAGGATTTTTAACCACTTTTTAATCAAAAACTAAAATAAATAAATAAATATATAAATATATATATATATATATATATATATATATATATATATATATATATATAAAATAGGAAAAATGAAACTTGAACCATAAAATGAACAAAAAGCAAGCTGCTCTCACACCCCACGCCACACTCTCGCTTCCCAGCATGCAACACACACACGAGAGAGAGAGAGAGAGAGAGAGAGAGAGAGAGAGAGAGAGAGAGACTGACTTTTTTTCTTTTACTTTTTAAACAGCTATTTATTCTACCACCAAAACAGATACTTTTCACATACAAAAAACATCCCATTTAACAAACTATTTACCAGTTAAAAAAAAAAAAATCTCTTCACCTTCTATAAAAATCAACCCTTTGTTTACACACCATTTCTTCTCAAACATTAAAAGATTGCTATTCATTTTATTAAATTCATATTCTAATCTAATTCTAGACACAACCAAGGCCTTAAATATATTTGCCATATTTATTACTTCTTATCCTTCCATTTAAATTTGATATGCCTTCCAAATGGCTAATTTTGCTTGACTAACTAAAAAGTTTGAAAAGGTACAAAATTCCCATTTATCACAAGAATATTTACACCCATAAATAAACACTGTTTTTTCTAAAAATTATTCCTAAACTACTCTATCCAAATCTATCCAAAATATTGAAAAGCGGGATAATTTGCAACATTCACAATAAACATGAAAAACTGTATCAATTTCATTACACAAAGTACAAAGTGCTGAAACTGAATAGTTACATTAAAACAAAAACACTTTTGTTGGTAATATACAACGCAAAACCTGCCACTGTAAATCACCAGACCTCTTTGCTAGAGGTTTTTATCCAATAACCGCCAGGAAGGTGATTTATTTCCTGACCCTAAGAGATGAGGTCTCCATTTTGTGTCTCTCTCTCTCTTAACAGCCCAACAAAGAAAGACTTTACACAAACATTATATAGATTTAGTTTGTTCACCACAGAACCTTTAAAAGATAGCAACATATTCACATTAACACCAGTGTCAATCTAAACTTGGTCTACCTGTGGAGTTATATACACTTATGGAAAACATAAAATGGGTTATATATTCCCTTTTCAAATTCTTCAGTATATTTCCAACTATTCTCTCTGATCTGCTTCCAATCTTTGTTGTAAAAAAGGTACTGATAACCACTCTCTATTTGTCAAATCAACCAAATTCCCCACCTGAGACAAAGTTAGAAATATCAATGTTGGAAATAATACATTTTTAGGAAAACCAAGGATTATAAAAAAGTGGTTCGTCCAAGCCAAAATGTTCTTTTCGCTCCAACTTAAAATAACATATCCTTTACAACTTTTCCTGAAATCAAAAATTGAAATCTTTATCAACTTCGATCTTGTTTTCCCCCCTTACAATGGCAAGACCAAAACTGATCCATGGTACAGAGTCAGATGTATAGAGCAGTTTTTGGGCAGTTTGTAACCTCATGGCTTTCACCTTAGAGGCTAAATGAATTAATCCTTGACCAACCTCAATAACAGGAAGACAAAGTACTCCAGGGGGAAGCCAATAATGGCCACCCCCAAAAAAGTCTACAAAAGCTTTTTGAAGGTGTGACAAGAGTTCTTCTGGAGGGTCCAGCACTGTTAGACCATGCCACAGCATTGAGGCAGCTAGATTGTTCAATACTAACACTCTGCCTCTGAAAGATAGCTGGGTTTGAATCCATTTCCATCTCAGGAGCTTGCCTGTCACTTTTTCTATTAGTCCTTACCAGTTTTTTTTCATCTTAACTCCTTCTTTATTCCAAAGGCGCTGAGGTGTTTATTCTGATTTGACCAATGCCTAAACAATGTGTCAGTTTTCTCCCAATGAACCCGTGCAGAAGAAGCATTCTGAAAGATGTTAATATATATGAGAGGCAAGATGATGTCAATCTTTGCAGTTTCTAAACATCCTTATATAGAAGCCTTGTCCATGCAATAAAAACTTTCCCAAAGCCAAAGCCTTCAAGTGTCTTGAACAGATATTCATGATCTACTCTGTTGAAGGCTTTCTCCTGGTCCAAATGCACAAGACCAAGCTCAAGTTTGTGCAGTTCAGTTAAGTGTAACATGTCTCGCACAAAAAAAAAGATTGTCAAATATAGATTGCTTTGGTGCACAATAAGACTGATCTTCATGGATAATAGTTGCTATGCATTTCTTGAGACGATTTGTCAAAGTTTTAGATATTTTATAATCAATTCCCAAAAAAAGAGACTGGTCGCCAGGTTCAAAATCTCCTTTCTTGGGTAAAAGAGTCACCACAGCTCTTCTGCAACTGAGTAGTAAGACTTTTGATTCAGAGCTTTCAAGAAACACAGCATACAGATCCTGTCCAATAAGAGACCAGAAAGTGAATTTGGTGATTTTCCTGGAGATTGAGCTGAATTGGAGAAACCTTTGTCATTTCAAGAGTTAACCATGGCTGTTCAAGCCAATTCAGCTTCATCTTCTTTTTCAAGATGTGGAAGTCCATCTAAAAGCTGATTAGTTGCTTCTAGGTCACAAGGTTGTACAGTATATAAATCTTCATAAAAAAGTAAAGCTTTTGAAATTATTTCTTTCTTTTCCGTTATCTCTTTTCCATTTGACAATTTAAGATGGTTTATATTCTTCTTTTCTCTAATCTTCTTTAATAAGAAAAAGAAAGTAGCTGAAGAATCCATGCTGTTTAACTGAAGATATTTTCCCCATATAAATACACTACGACTTCTTTCTTCATACAAATTCTTCAAAATCAAGTTATACTCTTTTAGCCTCTTTGCTGTTTCCGTCTCTTCACCCTCACTGAGTCGATTGCTTGCATATTGTTGGCAAAAGATCTGAATGTGTACTTTTCCAATGTCCCACTACTGGCTTAACGTTTTATACTGTAACTTTTTCTCTCTCTACTCTCCCCAAAAAAGAGTGAAACATTTTATGAAAGATTTGTCTTGTAATAATCTATTATTAAAACGCCAAATTTTATGGTAAGAAGTCCTCTGTGTTGTTTTCATAGTTACCATAATATAATAAGAAAATGATGTTGGCAAAATGTTACTATTAAAAAAATCTTCCTCTCTTATTCATTTGAACATAAAATCTATCAAGTCATGCACCAGAAATGGTGTTAGAATTAATTTTCAGCCACGTAAGGAAAAGCTTCCCTCCATATATCCACAAGATTATGATACATAATTGTACAAGAGTACAATTCAAATTCAAATCTCCAGCTAAAAATATTATACTGTTGTGTGGAACTTTTGAAATAACCTCTTTTAATCTCTTTTTTTTTTTTTTTAAACCTCTTTCAACACCATCGTTTGGAGCATAAATATTAATAAGAGAAAAAGACAACTCGTATAACTTAACCACATTTGTACTCGGTCTTGTCTTGGTCTCGGACTTAGATGACTCGGGATTTTATCTCAACACTGTAAAAAAACATTTTTGAGAATTGACATCACCCTTTATTCAAATAGTCAAATTTATTTATACAGCGCTTTTAACAAGTCCAGTTGTTTCAGAGCAGCTTCACAGTGTTAACAGGAAAATAATGCAACAGAATTTGTACAGCCGTTCTGGTGAAACGGTGATGTTATCCAGCTCATTTCAGTATCATATAGTGTCAATGTGGGCAGATCGGGAATATAGATGAGATTTAGGAGTCCCCAACTGAGCAAGCCAAAAGCCAGAGGCAACGATGGCAAGGAACCAAAACTCCTTCAGGACCAGAATGGAGAAAAAAACCTTGGGAGAAACCAGGCTCAGTCGGGGTGCCAGTTCTCCTCTGGCCGACGAACAAACAGTGTATGATTATAATTCTGGCAACATTGCAGGTCTAAATTCATATTAGGCAAATAGATATTTGTAAGATTATTAGAAAGATTGGAGTCGTCACGCCGGAGACGGGTTTAATGAGGATGTCGTGTTGATGCAGCATTTACAGCGGGAGTTTATTTGACATGCTCTCTACAGACACTTCAGGGATGAGTTGGTCATGTCCAGCCGCAGGTCCACCATCTGATCTGGATACGGCCCGGATCCGGCTGACTGCAGTAAACCTCGGGATAAACAGAGAGACTAACATTAGCGTAGATGCCATTCTTCTTATGATGTACATCAGGTGTTATGGGAAGTGTTCCCGGTTCCGGCTGACCTAGTTAATGCAGCCTAACAATCATTTACTGATTTGAATAATAGAGATTGATAATGTTTTATGTGTAAGCCAAAGTAAAGAGATGCGTTTTTAGTCTAGATTTAAACTGACAGAGTGTGTCTGCTTCCCGAACAATGCTAGGAAGACTGTTCCAGAGTTTAGGCGCTAAATAGGAAAAGGATCGACCGCCTGCAGTTGATTTTGATATTCTAGGGATTATCAACTGGCCAGAGTTTTGAGACCGCAATAGACGTGATGGAGTATAATGCGTTAAGAGCTCGCTCAAGTACTGGGGAGCTAAACCATTTAGTGCTTTGTAAGTAATAAGCAAGATTTTAAAATGTATACGATGTTTAATAGGGAGCCAGTGCAGTGTTGACAGAACCGGCTAATATGGCCACACTTCCTGGTTCTAGTAAGAGCTGCATTTTGGACCAGCTGGAGTTTGTTTATTAAGCGAGCAGGGCAACCACCCAGTAAAGCATTACAGTAATCTAGCCTTGAGGTCATGAACGCATGAATTAACTGTTCAGCATTTTGCATTGAAAGGATGTGCCGTAATTTAGATATATTTTTAAGATGGTAGAATGCAGTTTTACAGATGTTAGAAACATGGCTTTCAAATGAGAGATTGGTATCAAAGAGCACACCCAGGTTCCTCACTGACGACGAGGACTTGACAGAGCAGCCATCGAGTGTTAGACAGTATTCTAGGTTACTACTTGCAGAGTTTTTTTGTCCAATAATTAAAAATTATTTTTTTCTGAATTAAGTTGCAGGAAATTACTAGACATCCAATGTTTTATATCAGCTATGCATTCCGTTAATCTTGTGAATTGGTAAGTTTCGTCAGGGCGTGAAGAAATATAGAGCTGAGTATCGTCAGCATAACAGTGAAAACTAACGCCATGCTTCCTAATGATATCTCCCAGTGGTAGCATGTACAGGGTGAAGAGCAACGGTCCTAGCACTGAGCCCTGCGGTACTCCATACTGAACTTGTGATCGGTGTGACATCTCTTCATTTACTGCTACAAACTGATAACGGTCAGATAAGTATGATTTAAGCCATGCCAATGCAGTTCCACTAATGCCAACATCATTTTCGAGTCTGTTCAAAAGAATGTTGTGGTCGATAGTATCGAATGCAGTGCTAAGATCGAGTAACACTAATAGAGAAATACAACCACGATCGGATGATAAGAGTAAATCATTTGTAACTCTGATGAGAGCAGTCTCAGTACTATGATACGGTCTAAATCCTGACTGGAAATCCTCACAGATACCATTTCTTTCTAAAAAGGAGCGTAGTTGTGAAGACACTGCCTTTTCCAGTATTTTTGACAGGAAGGGTAGATTTGAGATCGGCCTATAATTGACTAATTCTGTAGGATCAAGTTGAGGTTTTTTAATAAGTGGTTTGATAATAGCCAACTTAAACGTTTTTAAAATAGTATTAAAAGATTTTGTAAGCATATTGCGTAATTGTGTCTTATTTATTATAATGCCGTGAAACATGCCAAAATGTGCTATTTTCATGATTTATCACAACATTTTTTTATTTATGTGGTTCAGATACAATAATATTTTGAGTTTCTATTTATTAAACCCATTTCCTTCATTGTATTAACTCAATTTTTTTTATTTCAATGAACTCAACATTTTGAGGCAACCAGGTTACTTGCTTTTTTAAACCAATAATATTTTTTTTACAGTACAGGGACAAAGTTATTATTTTGTCCAATGTGTTGCTCAATTATTTGCAAATTAGACGGCGTATCTGTTTGTTTATTTGGGCATGTTTGTCTAACATGCTCTTGTTCTCCGCACGAGAAACATCGCATGTGATCCGAACTAATGAAGATTGTGTAATCTTTGCCTTAGTTAACTTTACAGCCAAGTTGAGCGGCTCTTGTTGTTCATTCAATATCATGAATGTGCATCGGCGAAAAGACATAACGTGCTTTAGATCTGGATTATTTTATAGGTGCTGTTAATCTGCCATATCTTTCAAGAACTCCTTGAATTGCTTCGTTCTTAATAAACGGAGGAACATTCGATGTTCAACTATTTTCTTGGATGGACTAGATAACAGCAGTTCCGGCACAAACGTGTTATTAACTGTAATTCTGTGATCAATCAAATCATCTACCATCTGAACATCTGCGAGAAAAACAACAACGGCTTTGTTCATTCTAGAAGCTGACTTTTATATTAATATTTATCCCACCAAACTGTTCACTGACTGCGACGAACACATGTTCCACAGATATGGAATCATCAGGTGTACATTGGCCCACTCCTCGTTTTAATCATACACTAGATTTAATTATATCACATGGAACCAATCCTATTGATATAGATATCGTACCGCAAAGTGATGATGTCACTGATCACTACCTTGTAACGTGCGCATTGCGTACTGCTGATGTTTTCCATACTGCTCCGCGTTATCGACCAGGCAGAACGATTCTCCCAAATACTATAGATTAACTCACGAATCACCTACCAGATTTATCTCAGTTGCTCAGTGTACCCAAACACACTAATGAACTAGAGAAAATGATTAGCAGTATGAGTAACACTTTCTCTAGTACATTAGAAACGGTTGCACCAATCAGATTAAAAAAGGTTAGAGAGAAAAGTACCGCACCGTGGTACAACAGCATTACTCACGCTATCAAGAGAGAAACTCGTAATCTAGAGCGCAAATGGAAACAAACTCATTTAGAGGAGTTTAGAATCGCGTGGAAAGAGGTCTTCCCGTTATAAAATAAGAGCTGAGCATATCCATAAACTAATAGAAAATTACCAAAACAACCCCAGGTTTTTATTTAGTACAGTGGCCAGATTAACACACATCACCTATATTGAATATATTGATTTTTTTTTATAAAACAGAAAAATGACTAATTATAACCACAACAGTACACACTAGTAGATTATCAATCCCCTAAAGAGAAATTCTGTCATCTTGTCCTCCTCATGTAATTTGTCCAAACTTTTCTGTGCTCTTCTGCATTATGTTGTAAAAGCCGCTTCTCTCCACTAAGTGTCACGCTTGAGCAGAAAAATGCCTCATGCGCTTCAGTTTGTCATACCCGAGAGAGACAAACAGACTAAAACTCAAAAACAAAAATACTCAACCTATGAAATCAATAAACAGTTCTGTAGTATCAGATGTAATCACTTCGTCCAGTCAGTGTGAAGAGAGACATTAACAAAGATTGAAAATTAAAAGAATTAACATCACACTCGCAATTAAATGTGCCGTTCTGCTGAATATCAGCACGGTGATTCAGTACAACAGCATAAACAATATTTAATAAACAATAACTGACATTTCAGGCACAATATTACCAACTCTGCAAACAAAAATATTTCCAAAAGATCCAGTGAAATATCAGAATATATTATTACAGTATATTAATAATATAATATTATTATATATTATTACTATATAATTACAGTTTTTCTCAATTGCTAACACACAATTTGTGAAACAATTCACCATTTCCTCACAACTATAAACACAACCTCGTAACTACAAACCAATTTGTCGAAACATATGTCACAAAAACATGTCAATAAAAAACTATTGCGAAATGACACCGTTTCCATTAACCGATGTTATGCGACTAAACCTTTTTTTTTTTTTTTTTTTTTTTTTCATCTCGTGATAAGTCATTCCAAAAATTACCACGTATGTTGGTATGTTTATGTATATCCCAGGATGTATATGTATATGTCAGGAAAGCACCTTATACTTGAGCGTGTTATACGTGTTTCTTCCTCATATCTGCTTCAAGTCCTTCATGATCATTTGTGGCATCTCTTTGTTGTTTAGAATACAGTATTCCTGTAATTATTTTGTCTTTTATGAGTTTAATAAAGAACTCTGTCTCGTCTTCTGTCCAAACATACCGCGTCATCTGTAAAGAATGATCGACTTTTACGTTCGCCAGGTGACCTGTAAATATGGAAAAAAAAAATTCCATTGCAGTTTTGCGAAAATGTCCTTTTTCGAATTGCCTGAAAAACCCCCTCATGCAAGCATTTTTGCGAAATTGACGCGTTTCCATTGGCCGTATTTTCAATTCGCAATTTCAATTTGCGCATTTTGAAGGTTAATGGAAACACAGCTAAATACACAGACTGCCTTGAGAACACTCGTGACATCAATTCATAACACTTTTACAAAAACCTTCTTTCGGAATTCAGGAAGTTTGCTGACAGTATACAACACAAATGAAAGAGTGCAGATACAGTGAAATTCAACAATAAGGTTTAGGGGAAATTAATTTTCATTACACTAATGTAAAAGTGATCTTGTAGTAGATGAAAAGTGAAAAGTTCAAATACCAAAGAATTGAATATGAACTTACTATGCAACACAATACAGTACAGAATAAATAAATAAATTCAGCATCCTGTGCACATTTGGCCAAATTTCATTACAGTATATACAGACACTATAACAGCTTCTTGGTCTTCTGAAAAAAGACGGTCCCACTTTATATTAGGTGGCCTTAACTACTATGCACTTACATTAAAAATAAGTACAATGTACTCGAGCAATTCCAGCATTATGGACGTGACATTTGAGGTCAGTCTCATAGAATGTATTCATTATCAATATATTGAACCATCTCTTTATATTTTCTTAAAACCCTAATCACAGAATTCAGGCATCAGAAAAATATCAGTCTGTACACAGGTTTTATATTTTAGAAAAGGAAATTAAATATGCGTTACGGATTTGACCAAAAAAAAAGAAATTGCAGATTTTGTGTGACAACATACTTTGAAGAAATTCTGCAAATTAAAATGCACAAGACAAAATAAATAATACCAGCTGAAAGGATAAGGGTTGGCTCTCTATAGAACATAAATTATTTATTTTCATTTATTTTTTGTTTTTACATTTATGAGCAAAAAGCATCGTTACGGATGTGACGTCTCTCCGTTATGGATGTGACAGATCTGAAATCGGCACTTGCCTGACTGTGGAAAATCAGATAAAATGCTTTAAAAACTTTAACAGAGACCTATTTGTCGGTCTCTGCTGGCTATTTAAACCAACAAACTTTTACCTTTGAGACATCGGTACGGTAAGGCTCCACAATTAATCAAATTAACACTGAAATCACTGTGTTATAGATGCCTGCGTTCACGTGGATCTCTCATGCTGTTAAATGTAACCAGCATGTGCATGTTCAAAACTCAATTCGGACATGATACTGCTTGCTAATGTGGTGTTTACTTTAGACCCCAGAAGATATAAAATTGCTAATATACACTGACCTAAAGGATTATTAGGAACACCTGTTCAATTTCTCATTAATGCAATTATCTAATCAACCAATCACATGGCGGTTGCTTCAATGCATTTAGGGGTGTGGTCCTGGTCAAGACAATCTCCTGAACTCCAAACTGAATGTCAGAATGGGAAAGAAAGGTGATTTAAGCAATTTTGAGCGTGGCATGGTTGTTGGTGCCAGACGGGCCGGTCTGAGTATTTCACAATCTGCTCAGTTACTGGGAATTTCACGCACAACCATTTCTAGGGTTTATAAAGAATGGTGTGAAAAGGGAAAAACATCCAGTATGCGGCAGTCCTGTGGGCGAAAATGCCTTGTTGATGCTAGAGGTCAGAGGAGAATGGGCCGACTGATTCAAGCTGATAGAAGAGCAACTTTGACTGAAATAACCACTCGTTACAACCGAGGTATGCAGCAAAGCATTTGTGAAGCCACAACACGCACAACCTTGAGGCGGATGGGCTACAACAGCAGAAGACCCCACCGGTACCACTCATCTCCACTACAAATAGGAAAAAGAGGCTACAATTTGCACAAGCTCACCAAAATTGGACCGTTGAAGACTGGAAAAATGTTGCCTGGTCTGATGAGTCTCGATTTCTGTTGAGACATTCAGATGGTAGAGTCAGAATTTGGCATAAACAGAATGAGAACATGGATCCATCATGCCTTGTTACCACTGTGCAGGCTGGTGGTGGTGGTGTAATGGTGTGGGGGATGTTTTCTTGGCACACTTTAGGCCCCTTAGTGGCAATTGGGCATCGTTTAAATGCCACGGCCTACCTGAGCATTGTTTCTGACCATGTCCATCCCTTTATGACCACCATGTACCCATTCTCTGATGGCTACTTCCAGCAGGATAATGCACCATGTCACAAAGCTCGAATCATTTCAAATTGGTTTCTTGAACATGACAATGAGTTCACTGTACTAAAATGGCCCCCACAGTCACCAGATCTCAACCCAATAGAGCATCTTTGGGATGTGGTGGAACGGGAGCTTCGTGCCCTGGATGTGCATCCCACAAATGTCCATCAACTGCAAGATGCTATGCTATCAATATGGGCCAACATTTCTAAAGAATGCTTTCAGCACCTTGTTGAATCAATCCCACGTAGAATTAAGGCAGTTCTGAAGGCGAAAGGGGGTCAAACACAGTATTAGTATGGTGTTCCTAATAATCCTTTGGGTGAGTGTATATCAGCAGCTATTAAATGTTTATCATATCGTTAAGTTCTGGAGATCGTCGGTTTCCCCTAAGTCCACGGTTAGATGAATTGAGACATTGTCCGATTGTATAAGTGTGTAGGTGTAACTGTCTATATAGGACAAACTGTGTGGAGAAATGGCAAAACACAAACGTGTGACAATGATCGCACTGTTTACACCCATGTTGCGTGGCTGAATGCGCAATCTTGAGTAAAAATAGCTGCAGTAATCTTTCAGGTAATAATGCTAACATTATGGTATGTACATTTTCTAAAATGTTATTAGAATGAATTGTTTTCTGAAATGTTCCAATATACAGTAATAGAGATCAATGTAATATATGCCAATAAATTTAACAGCAATATCATGGTGAACAAATATGCGCTGGTCACATCACATGCATGATTCAAGATTCAAGATTCAAGAGTTTTATTTGTCACATACACAGTTATATACAGAATATACAACCGGCAGTGAAATGTAAATAAATATAGGCATAATAATAAATATAGGCATGGCCTATATTTATTATGAACCATCCGTAACGGTCACCTCCGTAATGCATCATTAAGTTTGTTTAGAGCAAAAAAGTTAAATGAATTGTAAATCATAATTAGCATTGACATATTTTGTCTTTGCTCAGAAAGTTTCAAATTATTTGTATTAATAATTATTATAGAATATAAATCTGTAAACTGTAAACTGTTACGGACGTGACACAGCACTGACGCGTCGTGACTCCCTAAATATAGCCCTTATAAATTTAAAAGGCAGTGTTGTTATAGCAAAGTAAGAATATTTACCCCCATCTTTCTGCAAAATGCTTACTGTTAACTTTAAGTGTAAAAAAGGGAGTCTTTGATTCATCTTTTGAAAACATGAAATATGTTTGGTTGAAAATGTAATTTTAGTATGTGTGCACACCTCATTTGTGGTGAATAAACAAAGCACTTTCCTTAAAATTTCCATGACAGCACACCAATAAAATAAAATACAGACCTAAATGGATAACTTGTAACAGGTTTTGATATTTTGGTAAAAACCTTATTTTTCCATGGCAAGGTTGACATTTGCATGGAATTGCTCACTTATTGTGTTCCTATTGTATTGCAAAGCACTTTTGAGAGGTGTGTTGGTGTGGGTAAGTTTAAGGGTAAAGTTAGGGTGAGAAAAAGGGCATTCAGCCCACCTCTCCCGAGCATTCTGCTCACAAATGTCTAATCCTTGGTAAATAAGATGGACAATCTTAGAGCCAGGATAAGTTTTCAACGGGACATGAGAGACTGTAACATCTATTGTTTGTTCCGAAACATGGCTCACGCCCGCGGTCCCGGACACACCTGTGACGCCGTCGGAGAACTTCTCTATTTTTCGGATGGACAGAACAGCCGAGGCCGGTAAATCCAAAGGCGGTGGAGTATGCTTCATGATCAACAAGAAATGGTGCGATCCCAGGAACATCACCATTCTCTCGCGGTCCTGCTCGCCTCATCTGGAACATTTAACAATCATCTGCCGCCAATTCTATCTGCCGAGGGAGTTTTCTGCGGTCGTTGCGACCGTCGTTTACATTCCACCACAGGCAGACACAGCGCTGGCTTTATCTGGCCTTCATGATGTTGCCAGCGGCGTCATAAACAAACACCCCGATGCTGCGTACATCGTCGCGGGCGATTTCAACAAAGCAAACCTAAAGAAAGTCTTGCCAAACTTTCACCAGCACGTCTCCTGTCCTACACGAGGAGCAAACACACTGGATCATTGCTACTCTCCGTTTAGGAACGCCTATAAAGCACGGTCACTCCCAGCTTTTGGCAAATCGGATCATGCCGCCATTTTCCTCACACCTGAATACAAACAAAGGCTCATTCAGGAGGTGGTGAGGCGGGAAGTTAAACGCTGGTCACCCCATTCAGAGACCGCGCTACAGGCAGCTCTTGATGACGTCGACTGGGACATGTTCCGGGCGAGTTCATCTGACGTCAGCGAGTTCACGGATGTGGCCCTTTGCTTCATCAACACGCTTACAGAGCAAGCCACACAAACAATAACAATAACGTCCTTCTCAAATCAGAAACCGTGGGTGGACAATTCAATCAGCGCTGCAGTGAACACACGCACTGCCGCATACAACGCAGTCATCGTTCGGGGAATATGACTGAATACAAATCATCCTGCCATGCTCTGCGACGCACATTTAAAGCCACAAAACTCCGTTATAAGGATCGAGTGGAGTCTCATTTCCAACTCAACGACTCGCGGCGCATGTGGCAGGGACTGAGGTCCATCTGCTCTTTTGGATCTAAATCCTCTGCAGAGGTGAGCGCTGATCCGTTGCTTGTGAATGAGTCAAACTCTTTCTATGCTCGCTTTGACTGTAACCGCGGCAACGCGACTCCGCCAAGTGGCGCGTCAGAGGGAATCACTCAGAGCAGCAACAACCACGTGATCTCTGTCTTGGAAGATGAAGTTCGGAGGGCACTCAAGTGTGTGGACGTCAGGAAAGCTGCCGGCCCGGATGGTATTTCAGGTCGTGTTCTGCGGTCCTGTGCTGATCAGCTCGCCGGGTTGTTTACATCTATCTTTAATGAGTCCCTCGCTACATCTGTGGTCCCCACCTCCTTCAAAAAATCCACCATCATCCCTGTCCCTAAGAACAGTAAACCCTCTTGCCTAAATGACTATCATCCAGTGGCTCTCACATCTATAGTCATGAAGGTCTTTGAGAGACTCATTAAAAACACCATTTGCGCCTTCATTCCTGACACTTTGGACCGTCTTCATTTTGCCTATCGTCCCAATAGATCGACTGAAGATGCCATCTCTCATGTCCTCCACTCCTCCTTCACTCACATCGACAGCAAAAGTGGGAACTACGTAAGGCTGCTATTTATTGACTATAGCTCAGCCTTTAACACCATAGTTCCCATTAAGCGAACCGCCAAACTCCTGGATCTCGGCCTGAATTCTTCTCTCTGCCACTGGATTGAGGACTTCCTCACTGGCAGGCCTCAGGTGGTGAGAATAGGCCAGTCCACCTCCACCTCCATCACCCTGAGTGTGGGAGCTCCACAGGGCTGTGTCCTGAGTCCCCTGCTCTACTCTCTCTACACACATGACTGTTTGTCCACACACAGCTCCACCTCTATTATCAAATTTGCTGATGATACTGTTGTCCTGGGCCTCATTTCCAACAACAATGAGATGGCATACTTGGACGAGGTGGAGCATCTAACATCATGGTGCCAGGACAACTGTCTCTCTCTGAATGTTGGCAAGACCAAAGAAATGATTGTGGACTTCAGGAAGAGACAGCAACGGACATACTCCCCCCTCATGATCAGCGGGTCACCAGTAGAGAGAGTGAGCAGCTTCAAGTACCTGGGTGTAAACATCTCCGAGGACCTGACCTGGACTGCACACATTCAGACACAGGTGAAAAAAGCCAGGCAAAGACTGTACCACCTGCGCCAGCTGAGGAAATTCAGGGTTCCACCAGCTATCCTGAAAACTTTCTATTTAGGGGCGATAGAAAGTGTATTAACTCAGTGCATCACAGCGTGGTATGGGAACAGCACCAGTCATGACTGCAAAGCCCTGCAAAGAGTAGTGCGCTTATCCGAGCGTATCTCAGGGTCAGCTCTCCCGTCTCTGCAGGACGTCTACACCAAACGCTGCAAAGGTAGAGCTACTAAGATCATCAAGGACTCTAATCACCCTGCAAACCCTCATTTCACGCTGCTGCCATCTGGTAAGCGCTTCCGAAGCCTGATGGCCAAAACTGAGAGACTCAGGAGGAGCTTCTTCCCCCAGGCCATCAGACTCCTGAACTCAGATAAGCCTGTTTGCACATTATACTTCTTTGTACATTTCTGTTAACCACATATTTATAAGTCTACAGTTTACTCACTGCACAGTTTATTTCACTTATCTTATTCCACTTCTTTATTTTAATTTTTTTCCACTTGACTTGATTTATTTATAATTCTACAGATATATACATATATATATATATAGTACTTTTTTATTCTATTTCTATTATAATTTCCTCCTTGTGTTTTTAACTGTGAATTTGCACTGTCCATGGAGCGGACCTGTTTACATTTCACTGCCGGTTGTATATTCTGTATATAACTGTGTGCGTGACAAATAACTGACAAATCAAATTCTTGAATCTTGAATCAGGTGTGGCGGTGTGGGTAAGTTTAAGGGTAAAGTTAGGGACAGGTGTGGTGGTGTGGGTAAGTTTAAGGGTAAAGTTAGGGACAGGTGTGGTGGTGTGGGTAAGTTTAAGGGTAGGGTTAGGGACAGGTGTGGTGGTGTGGGTAAGTTTAAGGGTAAAGTTAGGGACAGGTGTGGTGGTGTGGGTAAGTTTAAGGGTAGGGTTAGGGACAGGTGTGGTGGTGTGGGTAAGTTTAAGGGTAAAGTTAGAGACAGGTGTGGTGATGTGGGTAAGTTTAAGGGTAGGGTTAGGGGCAGGTGTGGTGGTGTGGGTACATTTAAGGGTAAAGTTAGGGACAGGTGTGGTGATGTGGGTAAGTTTAAGGGTAGGGTTAGGGACAGGTGTGGTGGTGTGGGTACGTTTAAGGGTAGGGTTAGGGACAGGTGTGGTGGTGTGGGTAAGTTTAAGGGTAGGGTTAGGGACAGGTGTGGTGGTGTGGTTAAGTTTAAGGGTAAAGTTAGGGTCAGGTGTGGTGGTGTGGTTAAGTTTAAGGGTAAAGTTAGGGACAGGTGTGGTGATGTGGGTAAGTTTAAGGGTAAAGTTAGGGACAGGTGTGTTGGTGTGGGTAAGTTTAAGGGTAAAGTTAGGGACAGGTGTGTTGGTGTGGGTAAGTTTAAGGGTAAAGTTAGGGACAGGTGTGTTGGTGTGGGTAAGTTTAAGGGTAGGGTTAGGGACAGGTGTCGTGGTGTGGGTACGTTTAAGGGTAGGGTTAGGGACAGGTGTGGTGATGTGGGTAGGTTTAAGGGTAGGGTTAGGGGCAGGTGTGGTGGTGTGGGTAAGTTTAAGGGTAAAGTTAGGGACAGGTGTGTTGGTGTGGGTAAGTTTAAGGGTAAAGTTAGGGACAGGTGTGTTGGTGTGGGTAAGTTTAAGGGTAAAGTTAGGGACAGGTGTGTTGGTGTGGGTAAGTTTAAGGGTAAAGTTAGGGACAGGTGTGGTGATGTGGGTAGGTTTAAGGGTAAAGTTAGGGACAGGTGTGGGTAAGTTTAAGGGTAAAGTTAGTGACAGGTGTGGTGGTGTGGGTAAGTTTAAGGGTAAAGTTAGTGACAGGTATGGGTAAGTTTAAGGGTAAAGTTAGTGACAGGTGTGGGTAAGTTTAAGGGTAAAGTTAGTGACAGGTGTGGTGTTGTATTGTATTGGTGGGACCCAAGTATTGAGAAATGTGTCTTGGCTATTTAAAAAAAAAAAAAAACAACAACTACAGGAACTACAGAGGCTGTACAACATTAGATCATACAGGATATGTGGAACTGGAATTCCCCAAAAAGAAGTATAAAAAGACTGAGGATTGAAGCACCCCTCAGATGCTGCCTGCATTAAAGACTGAAGGATATCTGACACCCTATCGAGGGACGCTTAACACCATCTCCAATATTTCTGATTAGATTTTGACTATGGAACTTTTACTTTAGCTTGTTTTAAGCTTTATTTTATTTTGCATGAACTACTTTGTATTGTAACTAATAATACATGTGTTTTTATTGTTACTATCGCCTTCTGTGAGACTTTGCTTATAACTACAAACTGAGCCTCAAAAAAAGAACAAGCACAAGGCAGTCTTCTACGTCATTCCCGGAGAACGTCAACCTGCGGGCGGGTGAGTACTTTATGGTTTAGTCTAGATGGGGGGTTGGGGGTACTGGTAAACCCTATATTATTATTGTTATTTAAATTGATGGCAGTATCCAAAATCCTTGGATACATTTTTGGTCCCCACGAGACAACAAACTTATAATCTGTCAAAGAGCATGACAGGATATGTAAAACGCTAATGCATTTGCTTCTTGAGGCTTAAAATAGAGATTTCTCATGTTTTGGGCGCTTGGATTATGTACCTTTCCTGCAGCAGCTCACTGTTTCCACTCCACTATTTTTAGATGCATTTTGTCCTTAGAAATAATGTAATTTGGCATGACTGGTGGAAGTTTTGCATGCACAGAGGACAGACCAGACTAATCGATAATGAGAATTGTTGTTGATGATATTGATCTAGATGTTGCAGCCTTAAACGAAGCTAATGAAAAAGATGCTTTCAGAAGTTATACATCCTCTTCTTAGTATTATTAATTCATCGTTATTAGGATACATACAAAAAAACTTTCAAGCTGGCTGTTATGAATGTTTTATTGAAAAAAAACAACAACAAAAAACCAGAACTTTGTTCTAGAGAATTAATTACAGGCTGATCTCGAATCTCCGATTCTAGAAAAGGCAGTATCCTCACAGCTGTGTTCCTTTTTAGAAAATGATGTAGGCATTAGTGAAATCACATTAGCATGGGGTTAGGGTTCAAATCAAACCATTGCTTTTCACCCTGTACATGCTGATATAGATAATTTGATGACTAGTACTAGTCAAAGTGGCAAAAAACAACTTTCTATTTTTACCATTAAGTCAAGCAATATAAGTTGCCATGGTATGTGGAATCCGAATTGTGGTATCGCTGGAAAAAACCTACCCTTAACTCTATCGCTAAACTAAGCTGGATGTCATTTGGCTCTGCAGTGAGCACCACATGGAATTGTGTTGCAAAATATTTATTTTTAAACTCTGCCTATTTCTCTTCTGTTATTTTTTTAAAATATTTTGAAATTAGAATAAAGACGATGATTGCTAATGTTGAATTTAGGTTTTCATGTATTAACAGTCACTACATCTGTCTGGATCAGGCTTTAGTTTAGAATGTAAAACTATTTTTTAAAACATGAATGTGAAGGAACTATAGTGTTGGTGAAACCCTCTCTTGAGTGTGTGTGTGAGTATGGGTGTGTGAGTGTGGGTGTGTGAGTGTGGGTGTGAAAGAGTATGTGTGAGTTTGTGTGTGTGTGTGTGTGTGTGTGTGTGTGTGTGTGTGTGTGTGTGTGTGTGTGTGTGTGTGTGTGAGAGAGTGTGAGTATGTGTGTGTGTGTGTGCGCGTGTGCGTGAGTATGTGTGTGAGTGTGTGAGTGTGTGTGTGTGTGTGTGCGCGCGAGTGTGTGTGCGCGCGAGTGTGTGTGTAAGTGTGTTTGAAAAAACAAAAACAAAAAAATTGGAGCGCATCACACCGAGGCTGCCATTTGCGACACCATCTAAAGATCATCAACATCGATTCCATGTGACAATATTAGATCTAAAATATGATTATAACAGCGAGTGGGTCCTGACATGTGTTGCCTGACTCCAATAGAGTTTATAATGTCTGTAAATGCCAATCCCAGTGCGTCATGAGAAAAAAGAAAATACCCTGCAATATCTGAACAGAAGATCTCAAAGAAAGAGCAATGCATCGCCCTCTTCTTTCCCTCTGACTCAAGTCAGTGAAAGTTCACTAAGAATGTCAGTAACACATAGGATGCATCATGTGAATCTATTGTTTCTTCCCCTTCACATTTGGTATCATTTTAAATGTCTCAGTGCGATTGGTAAAATAGTCTCAGTTTCACAGCAGTCACTTATATTATGTGAAAGATTAAAAATGCAGTTTTCCTTTTTGGGTCGTGTCTCTTCAAGAAGACATTTGATAATCATTGCTTACTACGAGTACTACGAGTTATCTTGACCGGTACTACTTATATGCTTAACGTGTCACTCCGCTGTCGTTGACTGTCTGGCGCCATCTTGTGACTGAAAAACACTTAACCACCATGGGTTACAATGGAAGACTTCAGCATTAATTTATTTTAAATTTGGATATTTTTCTTACACAAACACTTTTACACTTTGCTTCAAAAGGCCTTTATTAACCACCCCAGAGCCGTGTGGAGCAGTTATATGATGGATGGATGCACTTTTATGATGGACGGATGCACTTTTATGATGGACGGATGCACTTTTATGATGGCTAGATGTACTTTTATGATGGATGGATGCAATTTTATGATGGTAGATGCACTTTTATGATGGGTGGATGCACTTATGATGGGTGGATGCACTTTTATGATGGGTGGATGCACTTATGATGGATGGATGCACTTTTATGATGGATGGATGCACTTTTATGATGGATGGATGCACTTTTATGATGGCTAGATGTACTTTTATGATGGATGGATGCACTTTTATGATGGATGGATGCACTTTTATGATATGATGGGTGGATGCACTTTTATGATGGATGGATGCACTTTTATGATATGATGGATGCACTTTTATGATAGGTGGATGCACTTTTATGATGGATGGATGCACTTTTATGATGGGTGGATGCACTTTTATGATGGATGGATGCACTTTTATGATGGTAGATGCACTTTTATGATGGGTGGATGCACTTTTATGGACTTAAAACGACCCATCAACTCAATGCCATTATAAAGCTTGGAAGAGTCAGGACTTTTGTAATATAACTCTGATTGTGTTCGTCTGACAGAAGAATGTCGTACACACCTAGGATGAGTTGAGGGAGAGGAAATCATAGGGTCATTTTCATTTATGGGTGAACTATCCCTTTAATGCTTAACTAAGTAAACAAAGATTAAAACTAAAGTAACAAGCCAGGGTTGAAAATATAAGAAGTAGAAAGGACAGATATTTGGTTAAAAATGTGAGTGATTAAAAAGTCATCAGTGAAGTAAAATACTAAGTAACAAACTTCGTTACTTCCCATATCTGCATGTGGTTTATGTACATTTCAGAAAACCCCTTGCTCACAGATATTAAGTGAAAATACAGCCACGGCGGACCAGACTAAAAACATTCCCATCGCTTACCTCACAACATGGCCGCCGTCTGTTCTAACACTGTTCACACTGTCGGCGGGCTGTTCATAATATCGTCCTAATACTAATTTTCTGTTAGTCTCTTTCAAAAGACAAAAGTGTCAAGTTGTTACGACGTCCTGTCGTCTTTGTCTAGACGTGTCCCTTGCTTGCCATTGCCAAATGTGCCATAGATTGTGGTTTAGCCATTTTTGTAATATATTAAAAACGGCGCTGCTAGTTTGAATCGGGAATTGGCGCGAAAAACTGGCGTGACGTAACTTAAGAAACGAATTAGCATGTTCTTAAATGCATGACACAACAAATCACATTTAAAATAATTATTGAAGAATTGTTAAAAATTGTTACAATTGTATTATACAAATCTTTTCCACTCCAATTTCTACTTGAAAAAAAAAATGTTTTGTCAAATTAAAACATAATTATATATAAATTATTGTTTGTCTACCAATTTAGGCAGAAACTTGATTTAATGGTTTTGAGGATTATGAGATTTATGTCCAGACTTTACAATGTGTTGTAATTACCGCTTCTGTCCACTAAGTGTCGCGCTTGCGCAGGAAAACGTGTGTCAGGCGCTGCAGTGCGTCATAACCGAGCGACAGACAAACAGACGCGTTACAAAACATCAAAACCGCTGAACTTCAACCCAACCGATGAAATCTGGTAAGTTTTTATTTATTTTTTCTGACCATTTTAATAAATAATAAAATGCATAAATACTATTGTTGTAATGTGGAGGAACGTCTGTACGGTAATATACAACAATCGTTTATTGTGTCATTGATCATATAAGGTAAAGATCTTCAAATTAAAAATGTCAATGAAAATAAGACTCACTGAATACAGATACAGAAACATGTGGATAGAAATACTATTTAAATCTCGTTTCAATATCTAGTTCATATCGGGACCAAAAATGTCAACTAAAAAGACAGAAGAAAATAATGTTTTATAGAATTCTATGGATTTTTGTCACTCATTATTGTGACAATTAATTTCTAATTTTGAAATCCATTGGGATTTATTATGTTAGTAAAATTCAATAGTACAATAATACAAAATAAAAAAATAATTTAAAATGAAAAGAATAATGACCACACCTAACAGGGAAGGTTCTTACAGTAACGTGCGTTCAAAGTTATCTGGTCTTTAATAATGCTATTAAAACGTTAGCACAAAAACATTATTTATACTTTGTTCATAAAAAATGTTTTAGTCGGACGTTCATTTAACATTGTTCCCGAACGCTCAGAGAACATTCAAAAGTAACGTTTCCATTTCTCCACTGGCTCTTTCAGATGAGCAGCGTCCAGATGAGTGCCAGAGGCCAGCTGCTCCAGCGCTTCCTGGACGCCTCGTCTAGAGGAGACGTGGACACGGTTTCGGTCCTGATGTCTCAGTCCGGAGAGCTGCTGAACCAGCGAGGAGAGCAGGGCTGGACCGCTTTAATGCTGGCCGCCAGAAACGGACACGTTGACGTTGCCAAAGTCTTGCTGTCCCACAGGTGAGAGGGAACACCTGCCTGTTGAAGCTTAAAGGGATAGTTCACCCAAAAATGAAAATTATCCCATAATTTAATCGGATACATAATTTAACAATCAGAGTTATATTAATACATATCCTGGCTCTTCCCAGCTTTATAATGGGAGTGAAGGATAACTGATATTTTGAAGCCCATAAAAGTGCATCCCTCCATTATAAAAGTGCTCCACACGGCTCCAGGGGTTAATAAAGGCCTTCTGAAGCCAAGAACAATATCCAAATTTATGAACTATAATCACTGGCTTCCAGTAATGGCCGTACGGGACCTCTGACCCGACGAGTGATGAGTGACCTCTGACTCGCACGAGTGACCTCAGACCTGATGCATGATGAGTGACCACTGACCTGATGCATGATGAGTGACCTCTGACCCGACGAGTGATGAGTGACCTCTGACCCGACGAGTGATGAGTGACCTCTGACTCGCATGAGTGACCTCTGACCTGATGCATGATGAGTGACCTCTGACCTGATGCATGATGAGTGACCTCTGACCCGACGAGTGATGAGTGACCTCTGACTCGCATGAGTGACCTCTGACTCGCATGAGTGACCACTGACCTGATGCATGATGAGTGACCACTCGTCGGGTCAGACGTCACTCGTCGGGTCAGACGTCACTCGTCTTACGTCGGGTCAGAGGTCACTCGTCATGCATCGGGTCAGAGGTCACTCGTCATGCATCAAGTCACTCGTCGGGTCAGAGGTCACTCATCATGCAACAGGTCAGTGGTCACTCATGCAAGTCAGAGGTCACTCATCACTTGTCGGGTCAGAGGTCACTAGTCTTACATCGGGTCAGAGGTCACTCGTCATCGAGTCACTCGTCGGGTCAGAGGTCACTCGTCTTGCGTCGGGTCAGAGGTCACTCATCATGCATCAGGTCAGTGGTCACCCATGCGGGTCAGAAGTCACTCGTCAGGTCAGAGATCACTCATCGGGTCAGTGGTCACTCATCTTGCGTCGGGTCAGAGGTCACTTGTCATGCATCGGGTCACTTGTCTTGCGTTGAGTCAGAGGTCACTCTTCCGCTGGAACTAGACAAGTGGACGGCCATTACCAGAAGGCAGTGATTATATATTATTCTTGGCTTCAGAAGGCCTTTATTAACCCCTGGAGCTGTACGGATTATTTCTATGATGGAGGGATGCACTTTTTTGGGCTTCAAAATCTCAGGCTCCATTCACTGCCATTATAAAGCTGGGAAGAGCCAGGATATGTATTAATATAACTCTGATTGTGTTCATCTGAAAGAAGAAAGTCATATACACCTAGGATGGCTTGAGGGGGAGTAAATTATGGCATCATTTTCATTTTTGGGTGCACTATCCCTTTAAAAGATAATTAATCTATATTAGGCTAACCCTGTGATTATCTTCTCTTTCTTCACCTGTAACAGATGCGACACAAGCGGCACAAACCAGTCGGGTCAGACGGCTGCAGATGTGGCTCATTTCTGGGGTCACCGACACATCGCCCGTCTGTTGGCCAGCGATCACGATCCCGACCTCCGTCACCTTCTGCCCAGCCGTGCCACGGAAGAGCCGGACACTTACTTCAACAGAGAGTTCCTCGACAGAAAGAGCGACAAACGGAGTGACTCAGAGTGGCTTGCAGCCAAACAAGCTTCTCCAGAGACGGTTTTCCTTCTCTTTCACAAGCTGAATCCTCTGGTGTCCTCGAGAGCGGACGACGCGGATGCCGGTCAGCCCGACATGAGGCTCTGTAGACTCCGAGCGCCGGCGGTGCAGGAGCTGCTGAAGAACAAAGACACAATGGTTGTTTTCTTAGGAGTGGAGAAGCAGGAGATGGGCGACGGGCTCCTGGCGTGGTTTGCTGTTGATACTGAAGACGATCCTACAGAACTCCTGAAAGTAGAAGATCCGGGATGTTTTTTCCTTCAGGAAGCAATGCCGGGACTCCTGAGGTTGAGTGATGATGATGCAGGTGGGATTCATGTGTTAAGACAAAACTGATATCATTGTAGTTTATTAAAGGGTACATAAAAGTTTCTGCAGTCTCATGTTACTCTTGAGTATCTATAGAGTAGTGTTGATCCTTCATATCTCCCAAGAGTCTTTAGTTTATCATATTTATAAAAGACAGATACACTGCACCGATTCTTTCACAGCCAAGCTCGTGGAGGCGTGCAGTGGGCGGAGCTAAAGACACACACACACACACACACGTTGGTGTTGTTCACATTATATGCACTTGCGCGCTGATTGCCAACAAAACACACACATCTGATGCAGTTTCACTCCCGCCTGAGGTTTCCACTCATGACCGGGAACAAACACACACACTTGCAGAACTCCGGAAACACAAACCGCATCCACTGTTCCCTTAACGCTGGGTTATTTGGGAAGCTGAACAAGGGGATCTTTCCCTCACACCAGAAACACACTTCTTTAGTGACATTGTTGATCTCGTGTCTAAAAACACAATGCCAGCGCCACCGACGGCTCACGTAACCTCAACGAAGCTCCGTTATGACGTCATACAGGGCCATACTTGGAAAAAAATCTTTATGTATTCGGCACAGAAATACTCCGTCATACGTCCAACTTGTGTTTTGAAATGTTGTCCATGTTTATCATGAGAATCAACTCTTAACAGTGTGAATAAGGCAGAATGCAGGAAATAGCATTAGACCCCCGCTTTAAAATAAATAGTCAGCAAATATTTATATAACAAAAGTTTATCAAATGCATGAGTTCATATTTTCAAAAAATTAGTGAAAGTGAGAAAAACTTAATGCATCACAAACTTGTGGTGTTTGCTAAGCATAACTTGCTATTTCTCTCACACACCCGGCGCCAGGCGTGACACGAGTGTGTTCTGCTAGTCTCAGCTGGACGCAGCCTGCGCCATTGACCAACACAAACCTGCGCTAAAGTCAATAGTGCAGTATTTTTGTGTTATTTGAAGGGTGTGTTAGTAATGTGAGCATATAGGCGGTGCACAACACCCACACACACACACACACACACACACTGATTATTACACACACAGGGACGCACAGCAGCGCACACACATTTAAAAAAAAAGGGAAAAAAAAGGATTCCTCTATGGAGAAGCATTCAGTCTTTCCTAAATAGTGAATCCGCTCATGGTGCGAGCACAGCTGGCTTTTAAAGGGAAAGGGAGATGAGACTCTGATTGGTTTATTGCACGTTACGCCCAAAACACACCCATGACACATTAAGAGACGAGGCACAACCCTTTTGTGCCATATGGATGCGCTGACCATTTGTCCCATCGTTAAACTAGCAAAAGTGGATTCGGACACGCCTTAAGAGCACCTGCGCTGTGTGCTCAGATCATCAGAATAGGGCCCTGTGTGTTAGTGATGTGAACTAATCATCCAGCATATAGTTTGTGCTTTATTGATAATCATGGCTTCACACACACAGGAGTCGTGGCTCAGGCCAGGTCCGTTCTCGCGTGGCACAGCCGATACCGTTTTTGCCCGACGTGCGGGAGCAGCACTAAAGCAGAGGAGGGCGGCTACAAGAGGACCTGCTTGAGAGCAGGCTGCAGAAGTCTCCAGGGCGTCCACAACACCTGCTATCCCAGAGTTGGCAAGTAAACTCCCAATTACGGCTCAGCCGGAGCTTGGGGAATATGATCTGTCACAAGTCTGGCTTGTCTGTCCACACCTCCAGATCCGGTGGTGATTATGTTAGTCCTTCATCCCGACGGGAATCAGTGTCTGCTGGGACGGAAGAAGATCTTCCCTCCAGGAATGTTTTCATGCCTCGCCGGGTTCGTAGAGCCAGGTATCTGAAATCCTCTGAATTAAAGGCTTGCTTAAAAAGAGATAATGTTTCCTTTTTAAACTCGCAAAAAAAGTCTTAAATTCAGTTTGATTAAATGTAAGGCCATTTAAATATAAGCAAAGTATGGAAGTATTTCCAGGACTAAAAGATAACTGCGACTTTTTATCTCGCAATTTCGACTTTTTCTAGAGAATTTTCGAAGAAATTCCAAATTTGTGAGAAAAATTACCTTTTTTATTTTTTTTATTCCGTGGCGAGAAAAAAGACAATTCCAAGAGTATACAGTCTCAAGTATACAACAGTTTACGAGCACTTACGAGTTTAAAAAGGTAATTGCTACTTTATATCTCACAATTCAGACTTTTTGCAATTTTCATTCGCAATTGGGGAAAAAAAGTCGGAATTGTGAGATATAAAGTAATTGTATTTGTGCAGATCTCATGCGGCCTTAAGTTTGCAGATGATGCTCATGTGATGCATGTGCCGCTCAGGGGAGGCGCTGGAGGCGGCGGTGAGGCGGGAGGTGCTGGAGGAGAGCGGCGTTCAGGTGGGACCCGTGCAGTACCTGTCCAGCCAGGCGTGGCCCATGCCCTCCTGCCTGATGATTGGCTGCCACTGCGTCGCTCTGACCACTGACATCACAGCGGACGAGAGCGAGATCGAAGAGGCGCGCTGGTTCACGCGGCAGCAGGTGCGACGCTCACACGCTGAGCTCACGACACAGCCAATCCTGTTTCTAACGCTTTTCTCTGCCGTTCAGGTCATCGACGCTCTTGTGAAAGACAAACGGGCGGTTTTCAGCATGCCGCCCAGACAAGCCATCGCCCACCACCTGCTCAAACACTGGACTGGCTTCAACGCTAACCTCTGACCTCTTCATGCTGGATATGAACAGATATATTAGTCAAACTGATTTCATTGTGAAGCTTTGAACTGAATCAATCGGCTGTACTAGAGATTATACAAGTGGAATTAAATTAAAATGACATATCCTTATATTGTAATCATTACAAGCACAAGTTTTAATTTCTGCCTAACATTCTGCCTAACATCTTTATGTCTGAATACATGACGTTACATTGACACTGATATTGTCACATTGAAACTGTTCATTTGAAACAATATACATTGTGAAGAGCGATACAAAATAAACTTGAATGGATTGTTTTGTTTCTCCAGTCAACAATACATGGAAATTCATACAGTTCAGTGTATTTTAACGAACATGCTGTTTCATACATGACTTAGACTGTTACAAACAGGAAGCATGACTATGTGATATTACACAATACTGTAACTGTGAAATACATATTTCATCACATCTCTATCATTATCACTGAAATGGTTCTCAACCAAATTTTCAAAGACGTGACTTTTTACTGGATATGAATTATAAATTTTTTTTAAAAAAGTACTCTCAATTTCTACCCAATAAAAGATTTTAGAGCTTGGCATGAGCGCATGACTAGAAAAATGTGTATTCGTTATAAAAATGCCCATTTTAGATAAGATTTTAATAACCCTTAAACGCATACCTCAGGTCTTTAGCGACCCGGGACGTCATTCACTACTCTCCTCCTTCTCATTCATTTTATTAAAGTTAGACAATGTGATATTTTATATCACGTTTTATATAATGGCCTCAGAAGTGGTAAAAGGGTTATTTAACATGAAACTACAGAAAAAACGCAGTGTAAGGATGTTCAGGTCAAAGACCACGTAGACTTATCCAAAAAGGTGCTTAACACAAATAAGAACAGTCCTATGATTACTGTAGATCATTATAAACCAATCACCAGAACCAGTCACAATAAATAAGGCTTGAGTGACATTGATTTTCAATCAACTGTAAAAACTTAAATGTACATGCATCTTTCTGTTCGAGAGACTCATTTGGTTGTTGTGACCAGTGATCTGGCCGTGAATAAAACTTAATTTCAGCAAAGAGCAACTTTGGAGTGGTGTCAGGTATGTATGCTGCGCAGCTGAGGAATAGAAGTACTAAAGATTCTGCGCTCAAGAGATCACAGCAGAGACAGTGATAGTATGGAAGACTATAGAGCTGTTCTCGGGGCGAGGCTGTAATATGTTAGTATTAAGGATCCTGCAGAGACCAGCTTACATCCTGAGAAGGGCGGTGAGAGTGTATAGAGACCTGTGTGCTCATGTGTTGAGTTAACGCTAGTGATAGTAGCTTCTCGACAGGACGCCGTCACCTTACTTCGGGAGGCGAATTACCCTGAAGTATTGAAATTGTGTTAGATGTATCCGAGAAGGGAATTACCTCAAGATACTGTAGTTTTATATTAACAACTGGGAGTTGTTTTGAATTGTCCGTGGTGAAGTCAGATAAACAGATTGAGAATTTCCACGACAACATCAACCTTCTTAGTATTCCTCAATCAATTCATGATAAACAATATAGTAAGAATAAAATTATAAAAGAATGCCTGTTTTTGCATTCATTTTTTGTAAAAATGGCATAGGGTCACTAACGACCCGAGGTGTGTAACAGTGCAAGTATATATTTTCTACAGTAATTGAATCTTTGATGACTGAATAAACGCAATTCACTGTTATTATTGCACAAGATGGCGATGTCTGATACACGATGATGAAGTGACGTTACACTCATAGTCACCGCAGGCAGAAAACAAAAGAACAGGAAGTATCATCAGCAAAATGTGAAATGGCTCAGATTTACTGAAGAGCACGGACTGAACGCTATCAAATATTACTGTCACTTGGTGGTGGATGTGGAGAAGAAGCTGTCAGCGATCAAAATATAGATTTTTGAAGATGTTGAAAATGATAGTTTTAGGAATATGTTCGAATATGAGCCAGATGCTGAATATACTGGGAAAATGAGCTCTGACGAGAACAGTGATATAAAACATCTCAAACCGAACCCTTATGTTGCATTCACACTGAACACGAATAGAGTATCTGGAGCGAGTGGTTTCCATGTTAAGTCAATGTAAAGATGCGTTGACACGCGTCTGGAGGTCCTGCGGCGCAATAGACATGTTTAGCGTGGTGCGATGGATGTGATTATGCCTCATTCGCGCGAAAGACACAAATTGAGCATCTTGTGCGAGTGATTTTATTTGGTGCTTTTGAAGCAAATTTGTGTCTGATGTCTGAGTTGAAAAATCGAAACTTTGCCGTCTGTTCGCACCGCGTTAACCAATCAGGAGCCTGCTTGCGTGGCGAAGTGACGTAATGGCAGGCCTGCCCGGAATCACTCATTCAAAACAGTTGCCGCGTCCCAATCCGCACACTATTCATATTAAACAGTATTCGAAAATAGAATTAGTATGTCCCAAATCATAGTATGTTGAAAAGAGTATTCAAAAGAGACCCGGATGGTTTACTATTTCCGGTCAGAATTCGAAGCGCAGATTGACGCACACTCTAACGGCTAATATTACCCACAACTCATTGCGAGTTGGACGAGGATTCGATTAGAACTACAAAATGTAGTTCTACAAATGTAGTTCTACAAATGTAGTTCTACAAATGTAGAACTACAAAATTCGATTAGTAGTACAAAATGGCGCCGCTGTGTTTGGTCGCTGTTCAGGTCGCTCCTTGAAGACTGTGCTTTTATTTACTATTTTACTTTCTTTTACTCTCAGTTTTTACAAACTTATCATCTGCATTGATCTACTACGACAGCAAAACTCTTTTGGACATTGGTTACCTCTACACTGGACTGTTTCAGGACACTTTCGCGCGATCCTCTGTGGCCATCTGAGATTCTTCGAACGCCGAGTTGAACAATGGCCAGAGCCAGCGGCGTAGAACAAAGAAACACCGTGGGAAACGCGCTGGTATCCGTGAACAGACTGAGGAAAAGGGCATTCAGACCTCCTCTCCCGAGCATTCTTCTAGCAAATGTTCAATCCTTGGATAATAAGATGGACGATCTTAGAGCCAGGATAAGTTTTCAACGGGACATGAGAGACTGTAATATCTATTGTTTGTCTGAAACATGGCTCACGCCCGCGGTCCCGGACACAGCTGTGACGCCGCCGGAGAACTTCTCTGTTTTTCGGATGGACAGAACAGCCGAGGCTGGTAAATCCAAAGGCGGTGGAGTGTGTTTCATGATCAACAAGAAATGGTGCGATCCCAGGAACATCACCATTCTCTCGCGGTCCTGCTCACCTCATCTGGAACATTTAACAATCATCTGCCGCCCATTCTATCTGCCTAGGGAGTTTTCTGCGGTTGTCGCGACCGCCGTTTACATCCCACCGCAGGCAGACACAGCGCTGGCTTTATCTGGCCTTCATGATGTTGCCAGCGGCGTCATAAACCAACATCCCGACGCAGCGGCATTCATTGTCGCGGGCGATTTTAACAAAGCAAACCTAAAGAAAGTCCTGCCAAACTTTCACCAGCACGTCTCCTGCCCCACACGAGGAGCAAACACACTGGATCACTGCTACTCCGTTTAAGAACGCCTATAAAGCGCGGTCACTTCCAGCGCTTGGCAAATCGGATCATGCCGCCATTTTCCTCACTCCCGAATACAAACAAAAGCTCCTCCAGGAACCCCGTGAGGCGGGAAGTTAAGCGTTGGTCACCCCACTCAGAGACCGCGCTACAGGCAGCTCTGGGCGATGTGGATTGGGACATGTTCCGAGCGAAGTTCAGCTGACGAAGCGAGTTCACAGACGTGGCGCTTTGCTTCATCAACACGCTTACAGAGCAAGCCACGCAAACAATAACAATAACGTCCTTCTCAAATCAGAAACCGTGGGTGGACAATTCAACCGCCAGCTGCAGTGAACGACGCACTGCTGCTTACAACGCCGGTCTCCATTCAGGGAATATGACTGAATACAGATCGCCCTGCTATGCTCTCAGACGAGCAGTTAAAGCCGCAAAACTCCGTTATAAAGACCGAGTGGAGTCTCATTTCCAACTCAACGACTCGCGGCGCATGTGGCAAGGTCTGAGGTCCATCTGCTCCTTTGGATCTAAATCCTCTGCAGAGGTGAACGCTGATCCGTTGCTCGTGAACGAGTTAAACTCTTTCTACGCCGCTTTGACTGTAACGGCGCGTAACGCGACTCCGCCAAGTGGCGCGTTAGAGGAAATTACTCAGAGCAGCAACAATCACGTGATCTCTGTCTCGGAGGATGAAGTTCGGAGAGCACTCAAGCGTGTGGACGCCAGGAAAGCTGCTGGGCCGGATGGTATTTCAGGTCGTGTTCTGCGGTCCTGTGCTGATCAGCTCACCGGGTTGTTTACATCTATCTTTAATGAGTCCTCGCTACATCTGTGGTCCCCACCTCCTTCAAAAAATCCACCATCATCCCTGTCCCTAAGAACAGTAAACCCTCTTGCCTAAATGACTATCGTCCAGTGGCTCTCACGTCTATAGTCATGAAGGTCTTTGAGAGACTCATTAAAAACACCATTTGCGCCTTCATTCCTGACACTTTGGACCCTCTTCAGTTTGCCTATCGTCCCAATAGATCGACTGAAGATGCCATCTCTCATGTCCTCCACTCCTCCCTCACTCACATCGACAGCAAAAGTGGGAACTACGTAAGACTGCTATTTATTGACTATAGCTCAGCCTTTAACACCATAGTTCCCACCAAGCTAACCTCCAAACTCCTGGATCTCGGCCTGAATCCTTCTCTCTGCCACTGGATTGAGGACTTCCTCACTGGCAGGCCTCAGGTGGTGAGAATAGGCCAGTCCACCTCCACCTCCATCACCCTGAGTGTGGGAGCTCCACAGGGCTGTGTCCTGAGCCCCTGCTCTACTCTCTCTACACGCATGACTGTTTGTCCACACACAGCTCCACCTCTATCATCAAATTTGCTGATGATACTGTTGTCCTGGGCCTCATTTCCAACAACAATGAGACGGCATACTTGGACGAGGTGGAGCATCTAACATCATGGTGCCAGGACAACTGTCTCTCTCTGAATGTTGGCAAGACCAAAGAAATGATTGTGGACTTCAGGAAGCGACAGCAACGGACATACTCCCCTCATGATCAGCGGGTCACCAGTAGAGAGAGTGAGCAGCTTCAAGTACCTGGGAGTAAACATCTCCGAGGACCTGACCTGGACTGCTCACATTCAGACACAGGTGAAAAAAGCCAGGCAAAGACTGTACCACCTGCGCCAGCTGAGGAAATTCAGGGTTTCACCAGCTATCCTGAAAACTTTCTATTTAGGGGCGATAGAAAGTGTTTTAACTCAGTGCATCACAGCGTGGTATGGGAACAGCACCAGTCATGACCGCAAAGCCCTGCAAAGAGTAGTGCGCTTATCCGAGCGTATCTCAGGGTCAGCTCTCCCGTCTCTGCAGGACGTCTACACCAAACGCTGCAAAGGTAGAGCTACCAAGATCATCAAGGACTCTAATCACCCTGCAAACCCTCATTTCACGCTGCTGCCATCTGGTAGCGCTTCCAAGCCTGATGGCCAAAACTGAGAGACTCAGGAGGAGCTTCTTCCCCAGGCCATCAGACTCCTGAACTCAGTCACTTAACATCACGTGACTTCACGTCAGGATAAACATCGATACACTGACATTGCACTGCACTTTCTGTTCTCGTTGTTACTGTGTAACAACCTGTCATAAACCTGTTTGCACATTATACTCTTTATACATTTGTTAACCACATATTTATAAGTCTACAGTTTACTCACTGCAAAGTCTACTTCAATTATTTTATTCCACTTTATCCTTATTTGTTACCTTTTTTTCTCTTGACTTGATTATTTATAATTCTACAGATATAGACATATATATATATAGAGTACTTTTTTTATATCCTATTTCTATTATAATTTCTTCCTTGTGTTTTTAACTGTGAATTTGCACTGTCCATGGAGCGGACCTGTTTTCATTTCACTGCCGGTTGTATATTCTGTATATAACTGTGTATGTGACAAATAAAACTCTTGAATCTTGAATCTTGAATCAAATGTGGATAGAAAGTGTTAAAAAACTACAAACATGGTGGATGTGAGAGTCCAACGGTTAAGTAGAGAGGTTTAGAGCTTAAGTGATCAATTATCAGTATTTAAAAGACATTTATTCAATCTTATCCACATTATATTTATATTTGTGAACTTTTGTAATGATACGTTTGGCCATTAACTTTTAAATGCATCATTATGATTAAACTGCAAACACATGAGGAGAGTCTCTGCATTAAAGACCCACGAATGGCAGATCAACGTGCGTCTACATTTCTCCGATACGATCGGAAATGAAACTGAATGTGGAGGATCTGAACTGTGACGTTGATTGACAGGGCAGTTTAAACGGTGATGGGATGCACGTAACTAAGCAACAGAGTCCGTTATAGATGACGAAGATGTCCCAAAGCTTGCATACTCTTCTGCTACACACTCAAAATATCTACTTTTTCTTCACAGAAAGAGTGCATACTTTTAGGTCGTAGTATAAGTAGGCGAATTGGGACGCAGCAAGTGACTGTGTTTAAGGACTTGGCACTTAATCTGGACTGAAAGACTGAAGGACCTTGGCATATTATTGCATTATTATGATATGACAATGATGAAAATTGTTGTTACTGTTTTTTCATGCATTTAATAAAATAAAATAAAAATTTAAGTCACTCATTCAACATGGAGGAACGACTGATATTGGCAGTGAGTAGTCATATATGGGCTATATGGGCAGGGGACAGGCGTAAGTACCACTGAAAGCGCCCATAATCCAATTCGCTTTGGATGTGAGAATGGATTAAAAATGTTCAAGCATCCAACAAGACGTGAAATTGACGCTCTGTTCGTGTTCGGTGTGAATGCAGCATTACAAACTCCAAAAGGTAACAAAATATGCTTTCTTTTATTCTTCTGTAATTATTACTCTAATATCAGGAGAGTTTCATATTATTGCGACAGGTGGAGATCCATCCGTGTTAGATATAGATCTGGGTCGCTAAAGACCCGAAAATGTAATAATGCTTTGGTGAAACATTCATGCATTTAAGGGTTAATTTCCATGACTTTCTCAGGGCAAGAAATCACACTTTTAAAAATGAGGCTTTCTTGAATAAAGACCATTGGAGATCATGTTTCTTCAAAGTCACAAAAATGAATTAAAGTAAGGCCTTAAATATGATAAAACTGAATTTAAGATTTCTTTTTTTTTTTTTTGTGAGATGCGAGAGGTGATTGCTACTTTTTTATCTCACAATTCAAATGGCATTGTAAACTGAATTGTGAAGTGTGAGATAAAAAGTTAGTCAGACTCAAAAATAAGTGTGAATTGAACTGAAATGTGAATTTATTCCATGGCAGAAACAAAAAGACAGAATTCTTGTAATAAAGAGTTTAAAACTGCAACATTATTGCAACATAAAATAAGATGGTCTCATTTTAAATCGTGCATCTGTCAACACACAATGTGGATTCGACTTCATCAAATATTGTGTATTATATCACTGCAAATGCAAGCATGAAACGAGTTGTGAGAGATTCTTCTGATACAGATGCGTCAGCTCAGATGAGACCAGTTTTTCAGTAGATTTCAATCTGAGCTTTTCTCAGAAAGATGAGACACAGTTTGTCCAGTTTGAACATAATCAGAGTGATCAGCTAATAAGGGTAAATCCACGTACTCTGACAGACTGGAGGGAGCGTGAGCGTCTGCGTCAGGTGTCCACAGAGCTGTAGAGATCTTCGATGGAATCGCGTCCTCGTGTTCTGATCTCAAAGACACGCGACGTTCCACTTGGATGAAGTTCTTCTCCGTCGGCTGCTCGAACGGGTACACACTCTCCAGATTAAGCACACAAAGCTTTCCATTGCCCTGTTAGTATCACACACACTGCCTTTTCTTATACTAAACTTGATTGTGTGTCAGACATACTCTATTTTACTTTGGTAAGAAAGTGCCCATATTATGCTTTTTGGGATATGAAAAAGTTAATTCTGATCTGAAACGAGTTGTCTGTAATTCCAGTCTCACATCCTGTCTAACAATGTAACAAATTTGCATAATGCCAGCCCATTGGCTGAACAGCGTCTCTTAGCCCCGCCCTCACTCACTGTAGTCGTCTCTGAGACTGGAAGAGTTTGGTTGGTGTTGTTCATGTGGAGGAGACGCTGTTTTCTGCTGAGATTGAGACGGTCAAACCCACGCCATCATTACTGTTCGTATCACTGTGTGTCAAGAGCTGAGATTCAGATATGATAATGAGCGTTTGCTTTCTGACCAATCACAGCAGAGCAGCTCTCAGAGAGGAGGGGCTTAGAGAGGCTGAAGCGTTTCAGACACTGAGAGAAAAGAGCTGATGCTGTAGTGGAGATTAGGAGAGAATTTGTATTTTTTGACCTTGACTCAAGGCCGTAACCAAAAGTGTTTTTTTTTTTTTTTTTTTTACAGGGGTTCGTCTTTTTATTTTAATAAATTGAATAATTAAATGGGATTTAAAGGAATAAAGAAGAAATAAGAATGGTACAAGTTGTTCTATGTGTAATTATAGCCTATATAGTTGTGAAGTAAACTTTGCAAATAATATTTTTTTAAATATGCACACATTCACAACTCTTGTTTGTATGTCTAATATGTCAAAAACGTTTCGTGTTTCTGTAAATGACATAAATTACATTTATATAATTGCATATTTTCAATTCAAAATGCCAAAATTACAATAAAAAAAAAAAGTTGTTTAGCTACTTATATCTAGCCACGCATGCACTCTTTCACTGTAAAAACTAAAAGCGCCGCGTTTTAATTCACACTAATCTTCAGTGAACATTAAGCCCCACCTTCTTTGATCTGATTGGCCATCACTTTGACACTGACGAGCACTGTTATGGTGCGTTCAAACCAGATGCGAATGAAGCGTCAAAGGGTTAGTTCACCCATAAATTCCTCTCCCTCATGTCGTTTGACACCCGTAGGACCTTCAGATCTTCGGAACACAAATGAAGATATTTCTGTTGAAATCCGACTGAAAATTCTGTTGAATTTTGCGCACAAAAACTATTCATACGTCACTTCATAAAATGATTGTAGAACCACTGTAGTGAGATGGACTTTAGGTCTTTAGTACCTTTTATGGGTCTTGAGAGAGGAAATGTCATCGCTGCCAATGGAGGCCTTTCTGAGCCATCGGATTTCAACAGAAATATCTTCATTTGTGTTCCGAAGATGAACGGTGTCACGGGTGTCGAACAACATGAGGGTAAGTAATTAATGACAGAATTTTCATTTTTGGGTGAACTAACCCTTTAAGTGTGAGTGATTTACATGTTAAGTCAATGCAAAGACGGAAAAAGACATTCTGCACTTTGGCAGATATTCGCGCCGCGTTAACCAATCAGGAGTTTGCTCTAGTAGTGACAACAACGAGGACAAAATCATACATTATGTGGATACCCAGAGCTGTACGATATATCTTCCTACTATATAGAAACAGGAATAAAAAGGATCTTGCTTGGAAGAAAGTGAGTGAGGAGGTCAGACAATCTGTTAAGTTGTAAAAAACGCTCTTTACTCAATTGTTCACGCGTCCAACTACACGCGAATAGCGTGACTTATTTGCGTAAGTTGCGGCTGGTGTGAACGCACAGTTAGACCGCTGAGACAGAACAGAAAGATACAAATGTAACTTTTTAAAATGTCTGCCATCCTAACAACAAACAGAGTGAGTAATGGAGAGCATTATTAAAGGGGGAGACAATTTGGCCATTTCCAGTTAATGCCTATGGTGGTTACAGCCCTGCCTTGAATGCATGTAAACCTGTTGTGGCAGACCTCCTACAATAAAAATAGTACAATAGGGGCACTTTAATTAAAACTAATGATTGTCAAACCAAAGGAAAAAACATGACAGTGACCTGAAGGTGCGGGTCGAGAAGCCAGCGTCCGATCAGACTGTACCTCGGATTGGCGATGATAGGGAAGAAATGTTTCCTGCATCTGTGTGTAAATGATTACAGAGCCATTAATGAAGCTGAAATAAACACAATGAGCCTGATTTTCACATGGGATCAGTGCTTACATGGTCATGGATGACACGGAGAATATCCCAAAGATGAGAAGCAGGAGAAGCACTGGAACAGCAAGTCTCATCATCTCATCATAATCTGAAAATAAACAAACAAGCATACATGAACGATTCACAAATTATGTTTTCAGTAAGATCATCCTCATCTGTTGTGTCTTCTGTACTGTTTCTAAAAGCAATAAGACACTTGAATATTTATAAGAATATATAAGAATATTTTGTTTCAGAACTGAAAACTTCCTTGTTAGTCCAAAAACAGCTTTTATTGTACCCAAGCCCAGAGAATGACTCATTGTGGAATGAGCCTATTGGTGAAAGACCGCCTCTGCAGAAGATCAACACCTACTTCATCATCGCAACTTTGGCCCCGCCCACTGGAGTGTTAGTGAGATGATGAGGAGAGACGAACGGAAAAAAAATTACATTACTGTCCAAAGGATCCTAATGCGAGAAATGTGCTTATTTATCTTCAACAATGTGATTATTTCTTTGTATTCGCTACATTTCACTGTGGATCCTTTGGTAAATCAGTCACAATTTCGGCACAGGCTTTGCAAACAGACTTTTACGATATGGACTCCACAGTAATGTCACAACATGTGAGTAACCGTGTTAATTCTAATGCCTGATCTGAGACCAGTGATTTCTGATATGATTCATGTACAGTCAAATGTTCTTTGTCTGTGTGTCAGTAAATCAAACCAGTGACTAAACGCTCATCTTCACATTGTTTCTTTTAGTAGGATGAAAATAATCTATAATTTAAACTGTGATTAAATTATATATAGAAAGCGATCAAAGAACAATCGCTGGAGCTGTCAATCAAACAGAGCAACTTTATCAGTGACTGAGTTCTGGACTCGCATCAAAACTCCTGTTATAATCAACAAAACTCTTATTTACATTGTGTTTGCAGTGTTAGTTAGCATTCGTTAGTGTGCCGAAATCAAGTTATAATGACGAGATCACATTCATGCACTCAACAAGTCTGTGATCGGCTACAAAGATCATCACTGCAACCTTTCATGCTACAATCTAAATATAATGCCATAGATCTAAATATAAGTCGGCATTTCCACTGTAGTCTCACAGCAGCCAATCACAGCAGTGGGCGTTTACACTGAAGGCTCACAGCAGTGGGTGTTTACACTGAAGTTTCACAGCAGCCAATCACAGCAGCCAATCACAGCAGTGGGCGTTTACACTGAAGTCTCACAGCAGCCAATCACAGCAGTGGGCGTTTACGCTGAAGTCTCACAGCAGCCATTCACAGCAGTGGGCGTTTACGCTGAAGTCTCACAGCAGACACACCCCTTCACACAAAGCTTTCAAATCAGAGGCTAAAAATCAGGGTAGGAAAAGTCTTTTATTTCTAAAGTTTTTGATGTAAAAATAATGCTAACATTATAAGTGCACCACAGGAAACATTATAAAACAATGCAGTTCAAGACCCCTTTCACTATTACATTTGCAGGTCAAATTGACCCACTAACATGAAGCTCATCATTGAAATTCCATGTGCACATTCCTTTGCAAACATGTTCATGACCCTATATAAGAAATAGTCACACAATTTCAAGAAAAACATCTAGGTTAACCAGTATTTCCAACAACTCAAAAATACATTCAGGTCAGATTGAAAACAGTCTCTCTTTCTGTCTAACACCCTCAAATGTATATTCAGTATATATCATGGTGTGTAGTGCCTTGACTGATTAAATAAAACATCTTCTCTTACCGATCAGTGGTGTGCTGACGTCTAGACTGGCCTTTGAAAAGTTCCCGGTAGTGGTTTCTCCTTCTATGTAGATGGAGTATCTGGCGTTTGGATGGAGCTGGTTGAAGGAGTGCTGCTGTTTATCTGGAAAGACTGTGAAAGCTGAGAAAACAGATTCAGTGTGAGAGATTAAACACAAGCACAGGACAAGCAGACTCACTCCAGACTGACTTACACTTGGTTCCATCTGCTCCTTTCAACACGAGCCTGTACTGAAGCACGTTTACTTGCGGCTTCGCCTCCATCCACGTCCACTGCACCGCCAGAGATGACCGCGTCACATTCACAAGATGAAACCGGACCAGATCCAACAGAGCTGGAGCAAAATATAACAGAACTCAACATTTGTCAATAGCTTATAAATCTTTCATAATTACATCGTCATTTACCGCCGTGTTGTAGATTGGCAGAGATGGAGGTCGGAGGCCCACAGAAAGAGCCGTAGATGGGAAACACGCTGATGTTGTAGGTCTCGTCCACTTTGATGCCTTTGAGAAAACGAGTTTAGATTTAGACGTCATAAATAAGAGTCTCATGTTTGAGTGAATCTCAAGAAATCATATCCAGGTCACACACAACACTGCAAAACATGATGTTCTTCCGCTGTGTTTCTGTCTCGCTCATCCATGTCTTTATGGACCGACGCTTTGTGCACTGGAGCGCAGTCATGTTGGGACAGGAAGGGGCCGTCCCCAAACTGTTCCCACAAAGTTGGGAGCATGAAATTGTCCAAAATGTCTTGGTGAAGTATTAAGAGTTTCTATCACTGGAACTAAGGGGCCAAGCCCAACCCCTGAAAAAAACCCCACCCCATAATCCCCCCTCCACCAAACTTTACACTTGGCACAATGCAGTCAGGCAAGTCCCGTTCTCCTGGCAACCGCCAAACCCAGACTCGTCCATGGGATTGTCAGACAGAGAAGCGTGATTGGTCACTCAGAGAACACGTCTCCACTGCTCTAGAGTCCAGTGGCGGCGTGCTTTACTCCACTGCATCCCACGCTTTGCATTGCACTTGGTGATGTAAGGCTTGGATGAGCTGCTCGGCCATGGAAACCCATTCCATGAAGCTCTCACGAATTTAAACTTATTGCACAGGTGGCAACCTATCACGGTCCCACGCTTGAGTTCACTGAGCTCCTGAGAGCGACCCATTCTTTCACAAATATGTGTAGAAGCGTCTGCATGCCTAGTGCTTGATTTATACACCTGAACTCAGTGATTTGGAGGGGTGTCCCAATACATTTGGCAATATAGTGTACATTTATTGGAGAAGCAAAATGACTGAATCATATGAAGTGAGTGAAGTGAGAAAATATCTGCAAATGAGGTCAGAAAAATAAACTTGTTTTCCCTTTGAATTAAGATTATTTTTCCATTGGCAGATATTTTTTCTTGTTTTAAGCATAAACTCTCACATTAACATATACATGTTTTATAACCCCAGATGAGCCGCTGACCTGGCAGACGGGTTGTGAGCGTGGATCCGTCGACTCGCTGCCAGAGTTTGAGGTCAGGGTTCGTGGCGGCGCTCCATTCGATGGCAAACTCACTGGTGTTTACAGCGGTGGAGTCACGATCCCAGCGGATCCGCAGCAAAGAGCCGTCAGAATAAACCCAGAGAGCCTTCACTGACCGCACATCTGACAGGAACATGAGTGATATCCTTACACAATCATACAGACATCGGAATGTTTAGGAATTATTCTTTTATTATTCTTATACAAATAAGTGTATCATCTTATTTATGTAATTCTTATTTTTTTAATGCATTTTAAATATACATTTTATCTCTTTTGCATCTGTTTTGATTATTTCTGAATATGAAATGTGCTATATAAATATGTACTACAGATCAAACACACTGATGGGAAAGGACAGCTGCTCACCGTGAGAACGAGACGCATCGATGCGGAGCTGACGGCGAGGCGAGCGTCCAGCGCTGTTATGGGCCCATACACTCACCTCATATTCCTCTGCCGTGACCAGAAGAACTGCCTTCAGAAACAACACCATTCATACCAGGACTTGAGGATCTCTCGTTCATTTGTAAATACACTTCTGATATAATGCTGATGAATGTTTTGCAAAACAAAATAAAATAAGCACCCACACAACTAAAACATATTTCATTATTATTATTATTATTATTAATTATATTTGAATTCTGACAGGTAGACATTTCTCCAAAAATAATATAATATAATATAATATAATTAATATATATAATATAATATAATATAATATAATATAATATAATATAATATAATATAATATAATATATATACACTCACCTGTCAGGATTATTAGGAACACATACTAATACTGTGTTTGACCCTTTCGCCTTCAGAACTGCCTTAATTCTACGTGGCATTGATTCAACAAGGTGCTGAAAGCATTCTTTAGAAATGTTGGCCCATATTGACAGGATAGCATCTTGCAGTTGATGGAGATTTGTGGGATGCACATCCAGGGCACGAAGCTCCCGTTCCACCACATCCCAAAGATGCTCTATTGGGTTGAGATCTGGTGACTGTGGGGGCCATTTTAGTACAGTGAACTCATTGTCATGTTCAAGAAACCAATTTGAAATGATTCGAGCTTTGTGACATGGTGCATTATCCTGCTGGAAGTAGCCATCAGAGAATGGGTACATGGTGGTCATAAAGGGATGGACATGGTCAGAAACAATGCTCAGGTAGGCCGTGGCATTTAAGCGATGCCCAATTGGCACTAAGGGGCCTAAAGTGTGCTAAGAAAACATCCCCCACACCATTACACCACCACCACCAGCCTGCACAGTGGTAACAAGGCATGATGGATCCATGTTCTCATTCTGTTTACACCAAATTCTGACTCTACCATCTGAATGTCTCAGCAGAAATCGAGACTCATCAGACCAGGCAACATTTTCCAGTCTTCAACTGTCCAATTTTGGTGAGCTCGTGGAAATTGTAGCCTCTTTTTCCTATTTGTAGTGGAGATGAGTGGTACCCGGTGGGGTCTTCTGCTGTTGTAGCCCATCCGCCTCAAGGTTGTGGGTGTTGTGGCTTCACAAATGCTTTGCTGCAGACCTCGGTTGTAACGAGTGGTTATTTCAGTCAAAGTTGCTCTTCTATCAGCTTGAATCAGTCGGCCCATTCTCCTCTGACCTTTAGCATCAACAAGGCATTTTCGCCCACAGGACTGCCGCATACTGGATGTTTTTCCCTTTTCACACCATTCTTTGTAAACCCTAGAAATGGTTGTGCGTGAAAATCCCAGTAACTGAGCAGATTGTGAAATACTCAGACCGGCCCGTCTGGCACCAACAACCATGCCACGCTCAAAATGGCTTAAATCACCTTTCTTTCCCATTCTGACATTCAGTTTGGAGTTCAGGAGATTGTCTTGACCAGGACCACACCCCTAAATGCATTGAAGCAACCGCCATGTGATTGGTTGATTAGATAATTGCATTCATGAGAAATTGAATAGGTGTTCCTAATAATCCTTTGTTATTTGTTATTGTGAGTGTATATTAATTATAATAATATATAATTTATTTATTTATTATATATATATATATATATATATATATATATATATATATATATATATATATATATATATATATATATATATATATATATATATATATATACATACATACACACACACACACACACACACACATATACACACAAAATAAAATTAAAATTAATAAAAAATAAGTAAAAATTAAAATAACAATTCAAATAAAATAAACATTTAATTAAAAACATAATTCAATAAATAAAATAATAATAAACTTGATTAATAAAATAAATTAAAAATAAATGAAATTTTATAAAATTTTATTTAAAAATGTAATTTAAAATAAACATTAAAATAGAAAATAAAATTTTTAATTAATAAAATGTAAGAAATAAAACAAATTAAATAAAAATAGAAAATAAAATAGAAATATTTAAATAAAACAATAAAATAAAAATGAAATATTTTTTTAAATTAATATAAATAAATAAATAAATAAATAAATAAATAAATAAATAAACAAACAGAATCTACCTTGAGCTCGGCGGTGTGGATGGTTTTCTTTGGAAAGGGCTGTTTGGTGGGGTTGTAGGACACTTCATACTCTCGAATGAGCCCTCGAGCATCTGTGACGTCCAGAGCCTTCAGAAACACACACAGCTGAAGACCGACGGCACGTGAGAGACGATACACAAACACACCTGAAGAATATTACCTTCCAGAGAAGCAGCAGCTGCCGAAGCCTGGAGTTTCCTTCTGAAGCCACATGATAACTGAGCGAGAGAGACGCCGACGGCCCTGCAAACACACAAGCCAAAGACGTCGTAATAGTCATTATAGCTTTAGATTCAAACGTATTAGGAAACTAAAGCAAGTGTCAGTGAGTAAAAATGATCTGAAGCCTGAACAGATTCAGGGCCACTATCCGTTCTGTTGGGCTCACTCACGGCTCTCTGACGTCTTTACTCGTGTCTCGTGGCTCCAGTCGCTCCACCGGCCGCATCCATAATTGCAGGAGACGCTCAGATGATACTCGCTGAAGGCCTGTAAACCCTCGATCACGAACAGAGACTCGTCTGAGGCGGGGAAATCTGCAGTCTGATGTGGAAACACAAGCAATTTCTGCCATTTCTGACCTCTGCTCTAATAATTAATTGTACACAAATAAAGTCAAATAAGATCATGTAAAATGCGATAAAATAATAACAAAATAAGCACCCACACAACAAAAATACAATTTTAAGCAATTTCTGTCATTTCTGACCTCTGTCCATGACTCTGTGTTGAGACTTTTGTAGCGGATTCGGCATTTAGTGACTGCTATATTCCCACTGGTCCATGTGACGCTGACAGACGAGTCTGTGACATTTACAGACGTGATCACTGGCCGAGGAGCCTGGACTACAACATGAAGACACATCACATCACATCACATCACAACAAAACATCACATCACATCACATCACATCACATCACATCACATCACAACAAAACATCACATCACATCACATCACATCAATCACATCACATCACAACACATCACATCACATCACATCACATCACATCACATCACATCACATCAAATCACATCACAACACATCACAACACATCACATAACACAACACATCACATCATATCATATCATATCACATCACATCACATCACATCACATCAAAACATCACATCACATCACATCACATCAAAACATCACATCACAACACATCACATCACATCACAACACATCACATCACATCACATCACATCACATCACATCACATCACATCACATCAAAACATCACAACACATCACATCACATCAAAACATCACATCACATCACAACACATCACATCACAACACATCACATCACAACATCACATCACATCACATCACATCACATCAAAACATCACATCACATCACATCACATCAAAACATCACAACACATCACATCACATCACATCACATCAAAACATCACATCACATCACAACAAAACATCACATCACATCACATCACAACACATCACATCACATCAAAACATCACATCACATCACATCATCACAACACATCACATCAAAACATCACATCACATCAAAACATCACTTCACATCACAACACATCACATCACAAAACATCACATCACATCACATCACAACACATCACATCACATCACATCAAAACATCACATCACATCACATCAAAACATCACATCACATCACATCACATCACATCAAAACATCACATCACATCACAACAAAACATCACATCACATCACATCACAACAAAACATCACACATCACATCACATCACAACACATCACATCACATCACATCACATCAATCACATCACAACACATCACATCACAACACAAAACATCACATCACATCACATCACAACACATCACATCAAAACATCACAACACATCACATCACAACAAAACATCACATCACAACACATCACATCACATCACATCACATCACAACACAACAAAACATCACATCACATCACATCAAAACATCACAACACATCACATCACATCACAACACAACAAAACAAAACAAAACAAAACATCACAACACATCACATCACATCACAACACAACAAAACAAAACAAAACAAAACATCACAACACATCACATCACAACACAACAAAACATCACATCACATCACATCAAAACATCACAACACATCACAACACAACAAAACATCACATCACAACACATCACATCACATCACATCACATCACAACACAACAAAACATCACATCACATCACATCAAAACATCACAACACATCACATCACATCACAACACAACAAAACAAAACATCACAACACATCACATCACAACACAACATCACATCACATCACAACAAAACATCACAACAAAACATCACATCACAACAAAACATCACAACACATCACATCACAACAAAACAAAACAAAGCAAAACATCACAACACATCACATCACATCACATCAAAACATCACAACACATCACAACACAACACAACATCACATCACATCACATCACATCACAACAAAACATCACATCACAACAAAACATCACAACACATCACATCACAATAAAACATCACATCACAACACAACACAACAAATCACATCACAACAAAACATCACATCATCACAACACAACAAAACATCACATCACATCACAACAAAACACAACATCACATCACATCATCACAACATCACAACAAAACACATCACAACACAACACAACACAACAACACAACAAAACATCACATCACATCACAACAAAACACAACAAAACATCACAACACATCACATCACATCATCACAACATCACACCAAAACACATCACATCACAACACATCACATCACAACAAAACATCACAACACATCACATCACAACAAAACATCACATCACAACAAAACATCACATCACATCACATCATCACAACATCACACCAAAACACAACATCACATCACAACACATCACAACAAAACATCACAACACATCACATCACAATACAACACAACACAACAAAACATCACATCACATCACATCACATCACACCAAAACACAACATCACATCACAACACATCACATCACAATAAAACATCACAACACATCACATCACAACAAAACATCACAACAAAACACAACATCACATCACATCATCACAACATCACACCAAAACACAACATCACATCACAACACAACATAACAAAACATCACAACACATCACATCACAACACATCACATCACATCACATCACATCACATCAAAACAAAACATCACAACACATCACATCACATCACATCACATCACAATAAAAATCACACAACATCACATCACAACACATCACAACAAAACATCACAACACATCACAACACAACAAAACATCACAACAAAACACATCACTACAACCGTCCCACTACAACCGTCTGCCTGTCTTTATCTCCTCCCCCAGTCCATACAAAAAATCCCATCACGTGACCACGTGTACTGTGTCATGTTTATGTTTATGTTTTGTCAATGTTTTGTTGTGTTTTGCTATGTAATGCTTGCTAAACTGCATTCTTGTATTTCTGGAGAGCGTGTGGCGGCGCCTGACTAATCGGCTGCGGCCCGGAGGCTTGCTCCAAACTCATTTCGTTACACTGTACTTGTACATGTGTAATGACAAATAAAATATTCAATTCAATTCAATTCAATCACATCACAACACATCACAACAAAACACAACATCACAACACATCACATCACATCACATCACAACACAACACAACAAAACATCACATCACATCACAACAAAACATCACAACACATCACATCACAACAAAACAAAACAAAACATCACATCACATCACATCACAACAAAACATCACATCACATCACAACACATCACAACACATTACATCACAACACAACAAAACATCACATCACATCACATCACAACAAAACATCACAACACCACTTCACATCACAACACATCACATCACAACAAAACAAAAAATCACATCACATCACATCACAACAAAACATCACATCACATCACAACACATCACAACACATTACATCACAACACAACAAAACATCACATCACATCACATCACAACAAAACATCACAACACCACTTCACATCACAACAAAACATCACAACACATCACAACACAACATCACAACACATCACATCACAACACAACAAAACAAAACATCACATCACATCACATCACAACAAAACATCACAACACCACTTCACATCACAACAAAACATCACAACACATCACATCACAACAAAACACATCACAACACAACATCACAACACATCACAACATCACATCACAACATCACATCACAGCAAAACACAACATCACATCAACATCACAACAAAACACATCACATCACAACACATCACAGCAAAACACAACATCACATCAACATCACAACATAACATCACAATAAAACACATCACATCACAACAACAAAATACATCACATCACACAACAAAACACAACATCACAACATCACATCACAACAAAACACAACATCACATCACATCACATCACAACACATCACACAACAAAATACATCACATCACATCACAACAAAACACATCACATCACAACAAAACACATCACATCACCACAAAACACATCACATCAAAACACAACATCACATCACAACAAAACACATCATATCACACAACAAAACACATCACATCACAACACATCACAACAAAACACAACATCACATCACAAGATCACAACAAAACACATCACAAGAAACACATCACATCACACAACAAAACATCACATCACATCACATCAAAACATCACATCACATCACATCACATCAAAACATCACATCACATCACATCACATCAAAACATCACATCACATCACATCAAAACATCACATCACAACAAAACATCACATCACATCAAAACATCACATCACATCACATCACAACAAAACAAAACATCACATCACATCACATCACATCACAACACATCACATCAATCACATCACAACACATCACATCACAACACAACACAACACAACAAAACATCACATCACATCACAACACATCACATCACATCACATCACATCACATCACATCAAAACATCACAACACATCACAACACAACAAAACATCACATCACATCACAACACATCACATCACATCACATCACATCACATCACAACACAACAAAACAAAACAAAACATCACATCACATCACATCAAAACATCACATCACATCACAACACAACAAAACAAAACATCACAACACATCACATCACAACACAACACAACAAAACATCACATCACAACAAAACATCACATCACATCACAACACATCACATCACAACACAACATCACATCACATCACATCACAACAAAACATCACATCACAACAAAACATCACATCACATCACAACAAAACATCACAACACATCACATCACAACAAAACATCACATCACATCACAACACAACACACAACACAACAAAACATCACAACACAACAAAACATCACAACACAACAACACAACAAAACAAAACAAAACAAAACAAAACAAAACAAAACATCACAACACATCACAACACATCACATCACATCACATCACATCAAAACATCACAACACATCACATCACAACACAACACAACATCACATCACAACAAAACATCACATCACATCACATCACATCACAACAAAACAAAACAAAACAAAACAAAACAAAACAAAACATCACATCACATCACAACACATCACATCACAATAAAACATCACATCACAACACAACACAACAAATCACATCACATCACAACAAAACATCACATCATCACAACACAACAAAACATCACAACAAAACATCACATCACATCACAACAAAACACAACATCACATCACATCATCACAACATCACAACAAAACACATCACATCACATCACAACACAACAACACAACAAAACATCACATCACATCACATCACAACAAAACACAACAAAACATCACAACACATCACATCACATCATCACAACATCACACCAAAACACAACATCACATCACAACACATCACAACAAAACATCACAACACATCACATCACATCACAATACAACACAACACAACAAAACATCACATCACATCACATCACATCACATCACATCACATCATCACACCAAAACACATCACATCACAACACATCACATCACAATAAAACATCACAACACATCATATCACAACAAAACATCACAACAAAACACAACATCACATCATCACATCACACCAAAACACAACATCACATCACAACACATCACATCACATCACATCACAACACAACACAACATAACAAAACATCACAACACATCACATCACATAACAACATATCACATCACAACACATCACATCACATCACAACAAAAATCACACAACATCACATCACAACACATCACATCACAACAAAACATCACAACACATCACATCACAACAAAACACATCACTACAACCGTCCCACTACAACCGTCTGCCTGTCTTTATCTCCTCCCCCAGTCCATACAAAAAATCCCATCACGTGACCACGTGTACTGTGTCATGTTTATGTTTATGTTTTGTCGATGTTTTGTTGTGTTTTGCTATGTAATGCTTGCTAAACTGCATTCTTGTATTTCTGGAGAGCGTGTGGCGGCGCCTGACTAATCGGCTGCGGCCCGGAGGCTTGCTCCAAACTCATTTCGTTACACTGTACTTGTACATGTGTAATGACAAATAAAATATTCAATTCAATTCAATTCAATTCAATCACATCACAACACATCACAACAAAACACAACATCACATCACAACACATCACATCACATCACATCACATCACATCACAACACAACAAAACAAAACATCACATCACATCACATCACATCACATCACAACAAAACAAAACATCACATCACATCACATCACATCACATCACAACAAAACATCACATCACAACACATCACAACACATCACATCACAACACAACAAAACATCACATCACATCACATCACATCACAACAAAACATCACAACACCACTTCACATCACAACAAAACATCACAACACATCACAACAAAACACATCACAACACAACATCACAACACATCACAACACAACAAAACATCACATCACATCACATCACATCACAACAAAACATCACAACACCACTTCACATCACAACAAAACATCACAACACATCACATCACAACAAAACACATCACAACACAACATCACAACACATCACAACATCACATCACAACACATCACATCACAGCAAAACACAACATCACATCAACATCACAACAAAACACATCACATCACAACACATCACAGCAAAACACAACATCACATCAACATCACATCAACATCACAACATAACATCACAATAAAACACATCACATCACAACAACAAAATACATCACATCACACAACATCACAACATCACATCACAACAAAACACAACATCACATCACAACACATCACACAACAAAATACATCACATCACAACAAAACACATCACATCACAACAAAACACATCACATCACAACAAAACACAACATCACATCACAACAAAACACATCATATCACACAACAAAACACATCACATCACAACACATCACAACAAAACACAACATCACATCACAAGATCACAACAAAACACATCACAAGAAACACATCACATCACACAACAAAACAAGATCACAACAAAACACATCATCACATCACAACAATACACATCACAACAAAACATCACAACATCGCAACAAAACAACATCACATCACAACACATCACATCACAACAAAACACAACATCACATCACATCACAACAAAACACAAGATCACAACAAAACACAACACATCACATCACAACAAAACACAACACTACATCAGAACAAAACACATCACATCACAATAAAACATCACATCACAACAAAGCACATCACATCACATCATCACAACAAAACACATCACATCATCACAACAAAACACAAGATCACATCAAAACACATCACATCACAACAAAACCCATCATCACAACAAAAACACATCACACCACAACACAACACATCACAACATCACAACACAACATCACAACAAAACACATCATCACAACACATCACAACCAACATCACATCACAACAAAACACAACATCACAACACAACATCACAATCACAAAACACATCACAACAAAACACATCACATCACATCAAAACACATCACAACAAAACACATCACAACACAACAAAACACAACATCACAATCACAACACAACATTACATCACAACAAAACACATCACATCACAACAAAACACATCACAACACATCACATCACATCACAACACAACATCACAATCACATCACATCACAACAAAACACATCACATCAAAACACATCACAACAAAACACATCACAACACAACAAAACACAACATCACAATCACAACACAACATTACATCACAACAAAACACATCACATCAAAACAAAACACATCACAACACAACACAACAAAACACATCACATCAAAACACATCACAACAAAACACATCACAACACAACAAAACACAACACAACAAAACACAACATCACAATCACAACACAACATTACATCACAACAAAACACATCACAACAAAACATCACAATCACATCACAACACAACACAACAAAACACAACACAACACAACATCACATCACATCACATCACAACACAACACAACAAAATATCACATCACAACACAACACAACATCACAACAAAACTTCACATCACATCACATCAAGTCACGTCACGTCAAAGTCACATCACAACACACCACAACACAACACAACATCACAACAAAACATAACACAACACAACATCACAGCAAAACACAACACAACATCACAGCAAAACACAACACAACACAACATCACATCACATCACATCACATCACAACAAAACATCACATCACATCACATCACATCACATCACATCACATCACATCACATCTGTACTTTAACTTCAGTACCATGTCTCAGTACTTGGTATACCCCTGCTGTCATCTTATCTTACCGATTTCCTTAATGATCACTGGATAGACATCAGAGGACCATTCCTGGCCGAGGACACTCTTTGATTTGATGGTTAAATTGAAATGTGAAAAGAGATGTAAAATGGAAGGACATCTGTACATGTCTTCAGATCTATAAAAGAAAAACTACATTAACATGTCAGTTCATATCCAGACATATTCGTTTATGTCAAATGGAGGTTTCTATGTAATGTTTCTGCCACAGGATTAAAAAAGTAAAAAAGATAATTGTGATTTGTTATATTGCAATTCTGATTTTTTTTCCCCTCAGAATTGTGAGATATAAACTCGCAATAAGGTGTCTTTGTTTATATCCTATAAGGTGTCTTTGTTTATATCTTGCAATTTTTACTATTTCTCGGAATTTCGACTTTGGTTCGCCGAATTGTGACTTTAATTCATCAAATTGCAACTTTGATTGACCGAATTGTGACTTTATTTAGTCAAATTGCGACTTTATTTCTCCAAATTGCGACTTTGGTTGACCGAATTGCGACTTTGGTTCGCCGAATTGTGACTCTGATTTGCCGAATTGTGACTCTGATTTGCCGAATTGTGACTCTGATTTGCCGAATTGTGACTCTGATTTGCCGAATTGTGACTCTGATTTGCCGAATTGCGACTTTGGTTTGCCGAATTGCGACTTTGGTTCACCGAATTGCAACTTTATTTCTGCAAATTGCAACTTTGGTTGACCAAATTGCGACTTTATTTCTGCAAATTGCAACTTTGGTTGACCAAATTGCGACTTTATTTCTGCAAATTGCAACTTTATTTAGTCGAATTGCGACTTTATTTCTCCAAATTGCGACTTTGGTTGACCGAATTGCGACTTTGGTTCGCCGAATTGTGACTCTGATTTGCCGAATTGTGACTCTGATTTGCCGAATTGCGACTTTGGTTTGCCGAATTGCGACTTTGGTTCACCGAATTGCAACTTTATTTCTGCAAATTGCAACTTTGGTTGACCAAATTGCGACTTTATTTCTGCAAATTGCGACTTTGGTTTGCCGAATTGTGACTTTGGTTCAACGAATTGCAACTTTGTTTCAACAATTTGCGACTCTGGTTCAATGAATTGCGACTGTGGTTTGCGAATTGCGACTTTGGTTCAGCGAATTGCGACTTTGGTTTGCCGAATTGCGACTCTGGTTCAACAAATTACAACTTTTGTTCAACAAATTGGGACTTTGGTTTGCCGAATTGGGACTTTGGTTTGCCGAATTGGGACTTTGGTTTGCAGAATCGCGACTTTGGTTCGACAAATTGCGACTTTGGTTCGACAAATTGCGACTTTGGTTCGACGAATTGCAACTTTATTTCTGCAAATTGCAACTTTGGTTGACCAAATTGCGACTTTATTTCTGCAAATTGCAACTTTGATTGACCGAGTGCGACTTTATTTCTCCAATTGCGACTTTGGTTGACCGAATTGCAACTTTATTTAGTCAAATTGCGACTTTATTTCTCCAAATTGCGACTTTGGTTGACCGAATTGCGACTTTGGTTCGCCGAATTGTGACTCTGATTTGCCGAATTGTGACTCTGATTTGCCGAATTGCGACTTTGGTTTGCCGAATTGCGACTTTGGTTCACCGAATTGCAACTTTATTTCTGCAAATTGCAACTTTGGTTGACCAAATTGCGACTTTATTTCTGCAAATTGCGACTTTGGTTTGCCGAATTGTGACTTTGGTTGACCAAATTGCAACTTTGTTTCAACAATTTGCGACTCTGGTTCAATGAATTGCGACTGTGGTTTGCCGAATTGCGACTTTGGTTCAACGAATTGTGACTGTGGTTTGCCGAATTGCGACTCTGTTTCGATGAATTGCGACTTTGGTTTGCCGAATTGCGACTCTGGTTCAACGAATTACAACTTTTGTTCAACGAATTGGGACTTTGGTTCGCCGAATTGGGACTTTGGTTTGCCGAATCGCGACTTTGGTTCGACAAATTGCGACTTTGGTTCGACGAATTGCGACTTTGGTTCGACGAATTGCAACTTTATTTCTGCAAATAGCAACTTTGGTTGACCAAATTGCGACTTTATTTCTCCAAATTGCGACTTTGGTTTGCCGAATTGCGACTCTGGTTCAACGAATTACAACTTTTGTTCAACGAATTGGGACTTTGGTTCGACAAATTGCGACTTTGGTTCGACGAATTGCGACTTTGGTTGACCAAATTGCAACTTTATTTCTGCAAATTGCAACTTTGGTTGACCAAATTGCGACTTTATTTCTCCAAATTGCGACTTTGGTTTGCGAATTGTGACTTTGGTTCAAGAATTGCGACTTTGTTTCAACAATTTGCGACTCTGGTTCAATGAATTGCGACTCTGGTTCAACGAATTGAGACTTGGTTCAACGAAATGCGACTTTGGTTTGCCGAATTACGACTCTGGTTCGACGAATTGCGACTGACGAATTGCGACTTTGGTTCAACAAATTGCGACTTTGCAAAGACAAATTGTCCTACAAAGAGTCGTGCGCTTATCCGGCGTATCTCAGGGTCAGCTCTCCGTCTCTGCAGGACGTCTACACCAAACGCTGCAAAGGTAGAGCTACTAAGATCATCAAGGACTCTAATCACCCTGCAAACCCTCATTTCACGCTGCTGCCATCTGGTAAGCGCTTCCGAAGCCTGATGGCCAAAGCTGAGAGACTCAGAAGGAGCTTCTTCCCCCAGGCCATCAGACTCCTGAACTCAGTCACTTAACATCACGTGACTTCACTTCAGGATAAACATCATAAACACATTGCGACTTTGGTTCGACGAATTGCGATTCTGGTTCGGCATTTAATTGCGACTTTGGTTTGCGAATTGCGACTTTGGTTCATTTAATTGCGACTTTGGTTCGACGAATTGCGACTCTGGTTCGACGAAATGTGACTTTGGTTTGCCGAATTGCGACTTTGGTTTGCCGAATTGCGACTTTGGTTTGCCGAATTGTGACTCTGGTTCGCCGAATTGTGACTTTGGTTTGCCAAATTGCGACTTTGGTTTGCCGAATTGCGACTTTGGTTCGACGAATTGCGACTCTGGTTAAATGAAATGTGACTGGTTTGTCGAGTGCGACTTTGGTTTTGCGAAGTGCGACTTTGGTTCGACCAATTGCGACTCTGGTTCGATTTAAATGTGACTGGTTTGTCAAATTGCGACTTTGGTTTGCCGAATTGCGACTTTGGTTCGACGAATTGCGACTCTGGTTCGACGAAATGTGACTTTGGTTTGCCGAATTGCGACTTTGGTTTGCCGAATTGTGACTCTGGTTCGACGAATTGCGACTTTGGTTTGCCGAATTGTGACTCAATGACAACAAAATTGCAACTTTGGTTGACCAAATTGCGACTTTATTTCTGCAAATTGCGACTTTGGTTTGCCGAATTGTGACTTTGGTTCAACGAATTGCAACTTTGTTTCAACAATTTGCGACTCTGGTTCAATGAATTGCGACTGTGGTTTGCCGAATTGCGACTTTGGTTCAACGAATTGCGACTTTGGTTTGCCGAATTGCGACTCTGGTTCAACAAATTACAACTTTTGTTCAACAAATTGGGACTTTGGTTTGCCGAATTGGGACTTTGGTTTGCCGAATTGGGACTTTGGTTTGCAGAATCGCGACTTTGGTTCGACAAATTGCGACTTTGGTTCGACAAATTGCGACTTTGGTTCGACGAATTGCAACTTTATTTCTGCAAATTGCAACTTTGGTTGACCAAATTGCAACTTTATTTCTGCAAATTGCAACTTTGATTGACCGAATTGCGACTTTATTTCTCCAAATTGCGACTTTGGTTGACCGAATTGCAACTTTATTTAGTCAAATTGCGACTTTATTTCTCCAAATTGCGACTTTGGTTGACCGAATTGCGACTTTGGTTCGCCGAATTGTGACTCTGATTTGCCGAATTGTGACTCTGATTTGCCGAATTGCGACTTTGGTTTGCCGAATTGCGACTTTGGTTCACCGAATTGCAACTTTATTTCTGCAAATTGCAACTTTGGTTGACCAAATTGCGACTTTATTTCTGCAAATTGCGACTTTGGTTTGCCGAATTGTGACTTTGGTTCAACGAATTGCAACTTTGTTTCAACAATTTGCGACTCTGGTTCAATGAATTGCGACTGTGGTTTGCCGAATTGCGACTTTGGTTCAACGAATTGTGACTGTGGTTTGCCGAATTGCGACTCTGGTTCAACGAATTACAACTTTTGTTCAACGAATTGGGACTTTGGTTCGCCAAATTGGGACTTTGGTTTGCCGAATCGCGACTTTGGTTCGACAAATTGCGACTTTGGTTCGACGAATTGCGACTTTGGTTCGACGAATTGCAACTTTATTTCTGCAAATAGCAACTTTGGTTGACCAAATTGCGACTTTATTTCTCCAAATTGCGACTTTGGTTTGCCGAATTGCGACTCTGGTTCAACGAATTACAACTTTTGTTCAACGAATTGGGACTTTGGTTCGACAAATTGCGACTTTGGTTCGACGAATTGCGACTTTGGTTGACCAAATTGCAACTTTATTTCTGCAAATTGCAACTTTGGTTGACCAAATTGCGACTTTATTTCTCCAAATTGCGACTTTGGTTTGCCGAATTGTGACTTTGGTTCAACGAATTGCGACTTTGTTTCAACAATTTGCGACTCTGGTTCAATGAATTGCGACTCTGGTTCAACGAATTGAGACTTCGGTTCAACGAAATGCGACTTTGGTTTGCCGAATTACGACTCTGGTTCGACGAATTGCGACTGACGAATTGCGACTTTGGTTCAACAAATTGCGACTTTGCAAAGACAAATTGTCCTACAAAGAGTCGTGCGCTTATCCGAGCGTATCTCAGGGTCAGCTCTCCCGTCTCTGCAGGACGTCTACACCAAACGCTGCAAAGGTAGAGCTACTAAGATCATCAAGGACTCTAATCACCCTGCAAACCCTCATTTCACGCTGCTGCCATCTGGTAAGCGCTTCCGAAGCCTGATGGCCAAAGCTGAGAGACTCAGAAGGAGCTTCTTCCCCCAGGCCATCAGACTCCTGAACTCAGTCACTTAACATCACGTGACTTCACTTCAGGATAAACATCATAAACACATTGCGACTTTGGTTCGACGAATTGCGACTCTGGTTCGACGAATTGCGACTTTGGTTTGCCGAATTGCGACTTTGGTTCGACGAATTGCGACTTTGGTTCGACGAATTGCGACTCTGGTTCGACGAAATGTGACTTTGGTTTGCCGAATTGCGACTTTGGTTTGCCGAATTGCGACTTTGGTTTGCCGAATTGTGACTCTGGTTCGCCGAATTGTGACTTTGGTTTGCCAAATTGCGACTTTGGTTTGCCGAATTGCGACTTTGGTTCGACGAATTGCGACTCTGGTTCGACGAAATGTGACTGGTTTGTCGAATTGCGACTTTGGTTTGCCGAATTGCGACTTTGGTTCGACGAATTGCGACTCTGGTTCGACGAAATGTGACTGGTTTGTCAAATTGCGACTTTGGTTTGCCGAATTGCGACTTTGGTTCGACGAATTGCGACTCTGGTTAAGCGAAATGTGACTTTGGTTTGCCTAAGTGCGACTTTGGTTTGCCGAATTGTGACTCTGGTTCGACGAATTGCGACTTTGGTTTGCCGAATTGTGACTCTGGTTCGACGAATTGCGACTTTGGTTTGCCGAATTGCGACTTTGGTTTGCCGAATTGCGACTTTGGTTCGACGAATTGCGACTCTGGTTCGACGAAATGTGACTTTGGTTTGCCGAATTGCGACTCTGGTTCGACGAAATGTGACTGGTTTGTCGAATTGCGACTTTGGTTTGCCGAATTGCGACTTTGGTTCGACGAATTGCGACTCTGGTTCGACGAAATGTGACTGGTTTGTCAAATTGCGACTTTGGTTTGCCGAATTGCGACTTTGGTTCAACGAATTGCAACTCTGGTTCGACAAAAATGTGACTTTGGTTTGTCGAATTGCGACTTTGGTTTGCCGAATTGTGACTCTGGTTCGACGAATTGCGACTTTGGTTTGCCGAATTGTGACTCTGGTTCGACGAATTGCGACTTTGGTTTGCCAAATTGCGACTTTGGTTTGCCGAATTGCGACTTTGGTTCGACGAATTGCGACTCTGGTTCGACGAAATGTGACTGGTTTGTCGAATTGCAACTTTGGTTTGCCGAATTGCGACTTTGGTTCGACGAATTGCAACTCTGGTTCGACAAAAATGTGACTTTGGTTTGTCGAATTGCGACTTTGGTTTGCCGAATTGTGACTCTGGTTCGACGAATTGCGACTTTGGTTTGCCGAATTGTGACTCTGGTTCGACGAATTGCGACTTTGGTTTGCCAAATTGCGACTTTGGTTTGCCGAATTGCGACTTTGGTTCGACGCATTGCGACTCTGGTTCGACGAAATGTGACTGGTTTGTCGAATTGCAACTTTGGTTTGCCGAATTGCGACTTTGGTTCGACGAATTGCAACTCTGGTTCGACAAAAATGTGACTTTGGTTTGTCGAATTGCGACTTTGGTTTGACGAATTGCGACTCTGGTTCGACGAAATGTGACTTTGGTTTGCCGAATTGCGCTCTGGTTCGACGAAATGTGACTGGTTTGTCGAATTGCGACTTTGGTTTGCCGAATTGCGACTTTGGTTCAACGAATTGCAACTCTGGTTCGACAAAAATGTGACTTTGGTTTGTCGAATTGCGACTTTGGTTTGACGAATTGCGACTCTGGTTCAACGAAATGTGACTTTGGTTTGCCGAATTGCGACTCTGGTTCGGACGAAATGTGACTGGTTTGTCGAATTGCAACTTTGGTTTGCCGAATTGCGACTTTGGTTCGACGAATTGCGACTTTGGTTTGCCGAATTGTGACTCTGGTTCGACGCATTGCGACTTTGGTTTGCCGAATTGTGACTCTGGTTCGACGAATTGCGACTTTGGTTTGCCAAATTGCGACTTTGGTTTTTAATTGCGACTTTGGTTCGGCCAATTGTGACTCTGGTTCGACTTAATTGCGACTTTGGTTTGCCGAATTGTGACTCTGGTTCGACGAATTGCGACTTTGGTTTGCCGAATTGTGACTCTGGTTCGACGAATTGCGACTTTGGTTTGCCGAATTGTGACTCTGGTTCGACGAATTGCGACTTTGGTTTGCCAAATTGCGACTTTGGTTTGCCGAATTGCGACTTTGGTTCGACGAATTGCGACTCTGGTTCGACGAAATGTGACTTTGGTTTGCCGAATTGCGACTCTGGTTCGACGAAATGTGACTGGTTTGTCGAAATTGCAACTTTGGTTTGCCGAATTGCGACTTTGGTTCGACGAATTGCAACTCTGGTTCGACAAAAATGTGACTTTGGTTTGCCAAATTGCGACTCTGGTTCGACGAAATGTGACTGGTTTGTCGAATTGCGACTTTGGTTTGCCGAAGTGCGACTTTGGTTCGACGAATTGCGACTCTGGTTCGACGAATTGCGACTTTGGTTTGCCGAATTGTGACTCTGGTTCGACGAATTGCGACTTTGGTTTGCCAAATTGCGACTTTGGTTTGCCGAATTGCGACTTTGGTTCGACGAATTGCGACTCTGGTTCGACGAAATGTGACTTTGGTTTGCCAAATTGCGACTTTGGTTTGCCGAATTGCGACTTTGGTTTGCCGAATTGCGACTTTGGTTCGACGAATTGCGACTCTGGTTCGACGAAATGTGACTTTGGTTTGCCGAATTGCGACTTTGGTTTGCCGAATTGTGACTCTGGTTCGACGAATTGCGACTTTGGTTTTGCGAATTGTGACTCTGGTTCATTTAATTGCGACTTTGGTTTGCCAGTGCGACTTTGGTTTGCCGAATTGCGACTCTGGTTCGACGAAATGTGACTTTGGTTTGCGAGTGCGACTCTGGTTAAGCGAAATGTGACTGGTTTGTCGAATTGCGACTTTGGTTTGCCGAATTGCGACTTTGGTTCGACGAATTGCGACTCTGGTTCGACGAAATGTGACTGGTTTGTCAAATTGCGACTTTGGTTTGCCGAATTGCGACTTTGGTTCAACGAATTGCAACTCTGGTTCGACAAAAATGTGACTTTGGTTTGTCGAATTGCGACTTTGGTTTGCCGAATTGTGACTCTGGTTCGACGAATTGCGACTTTGGTTTGCCAAATTGTGACTCTGGTTCGACGAATTGCGACTTTGGTTTGCCGAATTGTGACTCTGGTTCGACGAATTGCGACTTTGGTTTGCCGAATTGCGACTTTGGTTCGACGAATTGCGACTCTGGTTCGACGAAATGTGACTTTGGTTTGCCGAATTGCGACTCTGGTTCGACGAAATGTGACTGGTTTGTCGAATTGCAACTTTGGTTTGCCGAATTGCGACTCTGGTTCGACGAAATGTGACTGGTTTGTCGAATTGCAACTTTGGTTTGCCGAATTGCGACTTTGGTTCGACGAATTGCAACTCTGGTTCGACAAAAATGTGACTTTGGTTTGCCAAATTGCGACTCTGGTTCGACGAAATGTGACTGGTTTGTCGAATTGCGACTTTGGTTTGCCGAATTGCGACTTTGGTTCGACGAATTGCGACTTTGGTTCGACGAATTGCGACTCTGGTTCGACGAAATGTGACTGGTTTGTCGAATTGCAACTTTGGTTTGCCGAATTGCGACTTTGGTTCGACGAATTGCAACTCTGGTTCGACAAAAATGTGACTTTGGTTTGCCGAATTGCAACTCTGGTTCGACAAAAATGTGACTTTGGTTTGCCGAATTGCGACTCTGGTTCGACGAAATGTGACTGGTTTGTCGAATTGCGACTTTGGTTTGCCGAATTGCGCTCTGGTTCGACGAAATGTGACTGGTTTGTCGAATTGCGACTTTGGTTTGACGAATTGCGACTCTGGTTCGACGAAATGTGACTTTGGTTTGCCGAATTGCGCTCTGGTTCGACAAAATGTGACTGGTTTGTCGAATTGCGACTTTGGTTTGCCGAATTGTGACTCTGGTTCAACGAATTGCGACTGACGAATTGCGACTTTGGTTTGCCAAATTGCGACTTCGGTTTGCCGAATTTCAACTTTGGTTCAACGAATTTCAATTTTGGTTTGCCGAATTGCAACTTTATTTCTCCGAATTGCAACCTTTTTTTTTTTACTGAATTGCGACTTTGGTTCGCTTAATTGATTTGATTATTTTGCAGCATTTCTCAAAATTCCATATATTTTTGCCAAATTGCAAAAATTTTATTTTGTGGAATTGCGACCTTTTTTCACCAAATTGCGACCATGGCTCATCGAATTGCAATTTTCTTTCACAGAATTGCAAATTTGCTTCACAGCATTGATTTTATTTCGCAGCATTGCAACTATTTCTCAAAATTGCATTTTTTTTATTGTGACTTTCGCAGAATTATTTACATTATAACTTGCAATTGTGAGTATATATCTCGCAATTCTGACTTTATACTTGTAATTGTTAGTTTATATCACACAATTTTGAGAAAAAAGTCTGAATTGTGATATATAAACCTGCAAATGCAAGAAAGCAGTCAGAATCATGATTTCTTTATTATTTTTTTAACTCATGGTGGAATCAGGCTCCGATAGCATGCCATATACTGATGAAAAGAAACTTTTACCGTCTGAAAATGAAACTGCTGATGGTTTCCGTTCGGGCGTCGTTCATCTGAATCCATCTGCAGGTGAACGACTGCTCTTGGACCAGAAAGTGGCATGACGTGTTCACAAAGCTCTCTAGGGGACGAAGACTGACATCAAAACTAAACCAAATGCAGACATGAGGCTCATGGAAGCACTCTTACCAGGTGTTGCTGTGAGAACATCTGATGCTGCGGCACAGTCAGCTCTGGACGTCACACACACCTTCTTCTGATTCCCACAATCCTGCAGGTCTTTCCCAGTCACCGTGAGCTCTGGAAAACACTCTCATTCACTCACACACTTCATGTGCTGGTGTGTTTTTAATGCATATGCCTGCCAACAACAGAACTTTACCTTGAATGCTGAAAACACGCTTTATGTTTCTCTTCAAAGCACCTGTAAAATCATAATTGATGAATGTTACAGTTATTGAACTGAACTGAAACAACACTGAACTGATTGAAGCTAATATATCTTACTCTAAATATCTAAACTAAAAGAACTTAAATTTAAGATTGCTTGCTTTCTGGAAGATGCTTCAAAAGAAGAACAAATATCTGTCAATGGAATCCGAAAAATAAATGTAAACTAGATTACACTTAATTTTTATAAATTCAGTCATTTTGTTACTTACAACTCAAGCAGAACAGACAGATCAACACACACAGAGATCTTCTGCCGCACATGCTCTCCTCTGCAGTGGACCTGAAGTGGTTTTGACAGCATGAAAAATAACTTCAACAGCCAAAGAAAACTAAGAGGTCAACTGATATAAATCCTTAAGCGCTGGTAAACGCACATGATTTGAAGCCTGAATTCAAGATTCAAGAGTTTTATTTGTCACATACACAGTTATATACAGAATATACAACCGGCAGTGAAATGTAAAGTCCCTCACAGAGCCTGTGCTGTGGTTGTTGTCTCTTACGGTTTTTCACAGGTTCAGAGGAAAACTGATAACATCGAGGTGATACTGCAGAAAAACACTTCCTTTCACTCTTTCCTTTCATTCGCTTCTGGCTGAATAAAACTAAACCAAATTAATCAACATCTCATGAGAGGAGCGGCCTTAAATCTGTTATCTGTCATATGTCTCACAGAAAAAGAGTCAAGATTTTACTTCTAGAGAAACTGTTGGTGAACGAGATATGAACGCACGTCAGTTTCACAGAACGCCATTAGGCAGGTTATGAAACACACTGGAGACAGAAACTATATCAGAAATAAAGCAAATTAATCAAAAACAGCTCAACTAGTGTTCAGTCACATTCAACACAAAACACACACACACACACACACACACACACACACACTCTCAGATGATAAACAGTTTCACTCCAAATGTCTACAATATGATGAGAAACCATCAATCAATCAGTGTTGATCATCATGGAGATTCAAAAGAATCATGTGCACACACACACACTCACAAACAAGCAAACACACATACTCACACACACACACACACACACACACACACACACACACACACACACACTCACAAACAAACACACATACACACACAAACACACATACTCATGCACACACACTCACACTCACAAACAAACACACAGAGATGCACACACACACACAAACTCACAAACAAACACACATACTCATGCACATAAACTCACAAACACACACATGCACACAGAGATGCACACACACACAAACAAACACACACTCACACACTCACAAACAAACACACACATGCACAGAGATGCACACACACACACAAACAAACAAACACACACACACTCACAAACAAACAAACACATACTTATGCACACACACTCACAAACACACACATGCACACACACACACACATACTCACAAACAAACACACATACTCACGCACACACAGACACACAAAGATGCACACTCAGACACACACACTCACACATAAATAAACACAGACACACGAATGCACACACATACACACACGCTCACGCACACACACACACACACATACTCGCACACACGCACAAGCACATGTACACATGCACGCACACACACACACAGACACACAAGCAGACGGACACTCAAGCACACAGATGCACGCACACACACACATACACAAAAACACACGCACAGACACACACACAAACAGATATACACACACAGACACAGTGCCTGTACACATACAGGCACAGACACAAGCACAAAACAAACACACACAAAGATGCACGTGTGCACACACACACACACACAATTTATGTGCCAATGGAGTCAGAAAAATTGAAAACATGGTTATGGTTACATGATTATTTTTCTTGACCCCATATTAAGCACAAACTCATTTCTCAGTCTTAATATCTTCAGTGGTTTCTCTCCTCCAGTAAATGATTTAGGAATGTTTAGATGTTTGAGCTGGGAAACGGGACAGAGACACTGAGGAGGAGCATCATGTCTGCAGTGTATGAGTATCAGTGCTAGTTACACATGAATTGAATCATGACAGACACAGACGGGAAACGCACAGCACATTTTAATACGAGCGTAAAATAAATTCATATCATATAAAAACAAACAATTCATTTATGTCCAGTAATAAATATGAGATGAGTTTCATTGTGTAACTCAATCAAATCTTATAAGTGAATGATGTCTCCGAGTTTATGTGCCGTCAGGGTGATCTGTCCCGAGAGCTGGAGCTCCTGCTTCAGGAAGTTCCCGATGTATTCGCAGTAAAAGACGTCGCAGTACAGCCATATCTGCGCCAGCGCTCTCTGGAAGTTGGCGTTGCAGGTGGGCAGTCTGGAGCGGCGGATGGCCCGGTTCAGCTCCAGCCACAGCTCCTCCATGCCGCCGGACACACAGCTACGCTCACACACCACCCACTTCACCCTCTGGTGAAGGTCCAGCCCGTGCTTCTCAATGGCCTTACGGAACGGCCGCGAGAATGAGTGTGTGATCCTGAGCGGCGCGGCCCTGTCTGTGATCACACACCACGAGCGCTGGAACCTCTTCGGCTCATGGACGGGCTTCCGCTCGGCTCCGGCGTCTGAAGCGTCCGGGATGTCCCGCGGCTCCTCCTCGGAGGTGATCAGAGGCGGAGGGTTCTGGGGTCGGATGGGTCTCCGGGTGTCCGAAGTGGACGGGAACCAGGGTCTGAACTCAGGCAGGATTCGGCTGGGAAACTCCTGCAGGACGGAGTGTGTGAGGAGCACGACCTCTCTGACCTCCAGCAGCGGACGGAAACACACACGCACATCCTGACAACACACAATCACAGTTACTGCAGGAGTCTCATTAATCCGCTCATAACTCCAGCAGATCAGTGTAATACTCCTCCAGTGTAGATCAGCTGTTCTCTGTGTGAATATATAGTAAAGTGTGATTTATTCCTGAGTTTATCATCATTACTCCAGTCTTCAGTGTCACATGATCCTTCAGGAATCATTCTCATATGAGGATCTGATGATCAACACACATTTATGATTATTATCAGTGATGAACACACTTAGGGTTTCATCAAGGATGCGTTGAACTGATCAAACGTGACAGTAAAACATTTATAATCCTGAGAAATAAAATGTTGTATCAGTTTCCACAAAAATATGAACATAAAAGTAAAAATTATGACTTAAGTTTAAATTAACATACTAAATTGAAATTATTACTTAAAACGTAAAACTTATGACTTGAAGTACACAAAGTGTAAATTAACATATTTTCCCAAAAAACAATATGCTTTTCTTCATCAAGGACGCGTTAAACTGATCAAAAGTGACATTTATAATGTTACACAAGATTCTGTTTCTGATAAACGCTGTTCTTATGAACTTCATATTCATCACAGAATCATGAGAAATAAAATGAGTCAGAAATATGAACATAAAAAACACAAATTATGACATAAAAAAAACATTATTACTTAAGAAGTAAAAATACAAAAACAAACAAAAATCAGATAATATTTTTGCTGTATTGAGTGTGGGACTGGTGGACGCATAAACACACACAATGCATTAAATGTAAATATGTGTGTACATTATAATCTATAAATAGACATACTTATAAATACATGGTAATAAATAGTAATAAAATCACATGAACAATATCTTCCTGTGTTACTCACCTTACGTTCCTGTGACATATCTCATGATCTTTAGGAACATGTTATCGAGTTTCGTGGTCGCGTTAAAGGTAAACATGCTACATGCTAACTGTGGCTAAGCTAAACATGCTAACTGTGGCTAAGGTAAACATGCTAACTGTGGCTAAGGCTAACGCGTTCTGGGCCGACAGGCGGCGCTGTCGCCGGAAACACACCCACTCACCGCCGGATGTGTCGTGTACAGACAGAGTCGCCACTCGGCGTTTGGAATCAAACGTGTACTTCACACACGGATTAACCGCAGAACCGGGAGACATGGCGCATTTAACGACAAACCCGGCGGACAAAGAGCGGTCAGTGTCACGTGACGTGAAGTTTAACGGACATTACAATTCAGAACTTTATCTGATTACGTGTGTGTGAGTTGGAGAGGTGGAGAGAGAGATAGAGAGATAGTGATAGTATGTGTGTGTTGGAGAGGTGGAGAGAGAGAGAGAGAGAGAGAGATAGAGAGATAGTGATAGTATGTGTGTGTTGGAGAGGTGGAGAGAGAGAGAGAGAGTGATGGTGTGTGTGTGTGTGTGTGTGTGTGTGTGTGTGTGTGTGTGTGTGTGTGTGTGTGTGTGTGTGTGTGTGTGTGGGAGAAAGAGAGTGATTGTGTGTGTGTGTGTGTGTGTGTGTGTGTGTGTGTGTGTGTGTGTGTGTGTGTGTGGCGGAGAAAGAGTGATGGAGTGTGTGTGTGAGGTGGAGAGAGAGAGCGAGATAGAGAGATAGTGATAGTGGTAGTATGTGTGTGTTGGAGAGGTGGAGAGATAGATAGATAGATAGATAGATAGATAGATAGATAGATAGATAGATAGATAGTGTGAAGTGGAGAGAGAGAGAGTGATAGTGTGTGAGGTGGAGAGAGAGAGAGAGAGAGTGAGTGTGTGAGGAGAGAGAGAGAGAGAGAGAGTGATGGAGTGTGTGAGGTGGAGAGAGAGAGAGAGAGTGTGTGATGGAGAGGAGAGGAGAGAGTGTGTGTGTGTGAGGTGGAGAGGAGAGAGAGAGAGAGAGTGTGTGTGAGGTGGGAGGAGAGAGAGAGAGTGGAGTGTGTGAGAGGGGAGAGAGAGAGAGAGATGGAGTGTGTGTGAGGTGGAGAGGAGAGAGAGAGAGTGATGTGAGTGTGTGTGTGAGGAGGAGAGAGAGAGAGAGTGATGGAGTGAGTGTGTGAGGAGAGAGAGAGAGAGAGTGTGTGTGTGTGTGTGTGTGTGTGTGTGTGGAGAGGTGTGTGGAGTGTGTGTGAGGTGGAGAGAGAGAGAGAGTGTGTGATGTGTGTGTGTGTGAGAGAGAGAGTGTAGAGAGAGAGTGAGGGATGAGGTGTGTGAGTGAGAGAGAGAGAGAGAGAGGAGTGTGTGTGAGGTGGAGAGAGAGAGAGTGTGATGGAGTGTGTGTGAGGTGGAGAGAGAGAGAGTGTGATGGAGTGTGTGTGAGGTGGGAGAGAGAGAGTGTGATGGAGTGTGTGTGTGAGGAGAGAGAGAGAGTGATGGAGGAGTGTGAGGTGTGAGAGAGAGAGAGATGAGAGTGAGTGTGAGTGTGTGTGAGGTGGAGAGAGAGAGTGTGATGGAGTGTGTGTGAGGTGGAGAGAGAGAGAGTGATGGAGTGTGTGTGAGGTGGAGAGAGAGAGAGAGAGTGTGGAGGTGTGTGGTGGAGAGAGAGAGAGAGAGAGAGTGATGGAGTGTGTGTGGAGAGAGAGAGAGAGAGTGGAGTGTGTGTGAGGTGAGAGAGAGAGAGTGATGGAGTGTGTGTGAGTGTGAGAGAGAGAGAGAGAGAGTGATGGAGTGTGTGTGTGTGAGAGAGAGAGAGAGAGATGGAGTGTGTGTGTGAGGTGGAGAGAGAGAGAGAGAGAGAGTGAGAGAGAGAGTGTGTGAGTGTGAGAGGAGAGAGAGAGAGAGAGTGA
>CM031950.1:17809015-17821515 GCA_018749465.1 Paracanthobrama guichenoti
GTGGAGAGAGAGAGAGAGTGATGGAGTGTGTGTGAGGTGGGAGAGAGAGTGATGGAGTGTGTGTGAGGTGGAGAGAGAGAGAGAGTGATGGAGTGTGTGTGAGGTGGAGAGAGTGTGTGTGAGCATGTTTAATGACTGTCAGTTTTGTTTACGTGTTGTGTGTTCATCACAGGTTTATGTGCATCTATCCAGCGTACATCAACAATAAGAAGACATTAGCAGAGGGCAGACGAATCGCTGCAGAGAAGGTGTGTGTGTGAGAGAGAGAGAGAGACTCAGACAGACAGCTGCTCATGATGCCAGTGCTGATGTGTGTGTGTTTGCTCAGGCCGTGGAGAACCCGTCGTGTGCCGAGATCCGGGATGTTCTGACCGCCGCTGGACTCAACGTTCTCGTGGAGTGTGTGTGTGTGTGTTTGTTTGTGTGTGTGTGTTTGTTTGTTTGTGTGTGTTTGTTTGTTTGTGTGTGTGTGTTTGTTTGTGTGTGTTTGTTTGTGTTTGTGTGTATGTGTGTGTGTGTGTCGGGTCGTACGGAGCAGATTCTCCTGTTTACGTCAAATCATGAGCATATTTCCCTCTTGCAGAACAAGATGTACCCGCGCGAGTGGAACCGAGACGTGCAGTTCAGAGGAAGAGTCCGCATCCAGATCAAACTCGAGGACGGGACTCTGTGCCAGGAGAAGTTCTCATCTAGTAACTCATTTCATTAACATTCCTTAAGGCAAGGTGTGTGTGATGCTGTGTGTGTGTGTGATGCTGTGTGTGTGTGTGTGATGCTGTGTGTGTGTGTGTGTGATGTGTGTGTGTGTGTGATGCTGTGTGTGTGTGTGATGCTGTGTGTGTGTGTGTGTGATGCTGTGTGTGTGTGTGTGATGCTGTGTGTGTGTGTGTGATGTGATGTGTGTGTGTGTGTGTGTGTGATGTGTGTGTGTGTGTGTGTGTGTGTGTGTGTGTGTGTGTGATGCTGTGTGTGTGTGTGTGTGTGTGTGTGTGTGTGTGATGTGTGTGTGTGTGTGTGTGATGCTGTGTGTGTGTGTGTGTGTGATGCTGTGTGTGTGTGTGTGTGATGCTGTGTGTGTGTGTGTGTGATGCTGTGTGTGTGTGTGTGTGATGTGTGTGTGTGTGATGCTGTGTGTGTGTGTGTGTGATGTGTGTGTGTGTGTGTGTGATGTGTGTGTGTGTGTGTGATGCTGTGTGTGTGTGTGATGTGTGTGTGTGTGTGTGTGTGTGTGTGTGTGAGTGTGTGTGTGTGTGTGTGAGTGTGATGCTGTGTGTGTGTGTGTGAGTGTGATGCTGTGTGTGTGTGTGTGTGTGTGCTGTGTGTGTGTGTGTGTGTGATGCTGTGTGTGTGTGTGTGTGTGATGTGTGTGTGTGTGTGTGTGTGTGTGTGATGCTGTGTGTGTGTGTGTGTGTGTGTGTGTGTGTGTGTGATGTGTGTGTGTGATGTGTGTGTGTGTGATGCTGTGTGTGTGTGTGATGCTGTGTGTGTGTGTGATGCTGTGTGTGTGTGATGCTGTGTGTGTGTGATGTGTGTGTGTGTGTGTGATGCTGTGTGTGTGATGCTGTGTGTGTGTGTGATGCTGTGCTGTGTGTGTGTGTGTGTGTGATGCTGTGTGTGTGTGTGTGATGCTGTGTGTGTGTGATGCTGTGTGTGTGTGTGATGCTGTGTGTGTGTGTGATGCTGTGTGTGTGTGTGATGCTGTGTGTGTGTGATGCTGTGTGTGTGTGATGTGTGTGTGTGTGATGCTGCTGTGTGTGTGTGTGTGTGTGTGATGCTGTGTGTGTGTGTGTGTGTGTGATGTGTGTGTGTGTGTGTGTGTGTGTGATGCTGTGTGTGTGTGTGTGTGTGTGTGAGTGAGATGGGGGTGGGGGTGGGGGGTGAAAAAAGAGTTTTTTTGGGAGAAAGTAAAAATGTGCAGTTTCCTGTGATGGGTAGGTTTAGGGTGTGTGTGTGAGACATTAACATTACTTAAGGCAAGACCGCACAGAAAGAGTAAAACATTCAATATTGCACACATTTCCAGAAGTGTAGACGCAGATTGAGGTGATGTCAGTTATAGAGGCGCTCAGTGCATGTGGCATGTAATGAGAGGAAGTGACATCACTCTTCTCTCTCTCTGCCTTCAGGGAAAGATGTGATGTTTTACGCGGCTGAGATGATCCCGAAGCTGAAGAGCCGAACGCAGAAGAGCGGAGGAGCCGAAGCCGGATCACAGCCGGGAGAAGGAGGGAAGAAGGGGAAGAAGAAGAAGAAGTAGACGACTGCAGATCAGTTCGAGTTCCTCGTTGATGTTTTTTGTTGGACTCCAAATGTATATTTTCATTTCAGCATCAGATCATATTTAGTTTTTAATATTTTTCTTTCAGGATCTGCACAGAGATGGTGTTTTCTGTTCGTTATTGATGATGGAGTGTGTTTAAACGAGCGCGGGCGGCGTGTGTGTGTGTGTGTGTGTGTGTGGACACGGCTGTGAAACGCCCCGCTCGTGTCCTTCAGCGCAGCTGCTCAGAGGAAACACACATGAGTGTGAAATAAAGAGTCAAACACAAGTCAGTCTCCTGTGTGTTTTATTGTGGCGTGGGATCAGTGTGTGTGTGTGTTTGTGCGGATCAGTGTGTTCTGCTCGTCATGCGGCCGTTGAGTTTGACCCGCCAAAGTTCTTCAGATGTTTGGTCCGAGTCTCCAGCCTCATGAGCCACTCGTCACGCAGCCTGAAATCACACGGGATCAGGATCAGTGATCATAACTCCAGTAGATCAGTGTAATACTCCTCCAGTGTAGATCAGCTGTTCTCTGTGTGAATATATAGTAAAGTGTGATTTATTCCTGAGTTTATCATCATTACTCCAGTCTTCAGTGTCACATGATCCTTCAGGAATCATTCTCATATGAGGATCTGATGATCAACACACATTTATGATTATCATCAGTTCATATTTCTGTGGAAACTGAGACATTAACAGTCAAAAGATTAGGATAAGTAAAATAAAAATGTTTTTCTTCAAGGACGCGTTAAACTGATCAAACGTGACATTTATAATGTTACACAAGATTCTGTTTCTGATAAACGCTGTTCTTATGAACTTCATATTCATCACAGAATCATGAGAAATATGAACATAAAAAACAAATTATTACTCCAAATTTAAACACTGATGTAATAATTTCAGTTAAAAATGATTATGCCTAACCTGAAGTCAAAATGATGATTCAACATTGATAACAGTAAGAAATGATATAAGAACAGCGTTGATCAGAAACAGAATCTTGTGTAACATTATAAATGTCACGTTTGATGCGTCCTTGATGAATAAAAGCATTAATTTCTATAACTAGTGTATATATTTCATTGATGTTGATGCAAGATATACTAATTTTTATTTTAAGCTCAAAAGGATCTTTAATAATTCTATATACTGACTGTATGAGGGAATAATTATAATAATGTATTTGCACACCTGCCATGGATTATTGCATTTGAGGGCTGTTCCTCTGATACTCTTCTGTCGTCAGCAGGACATGGATATTATGGGATATTAAATATCAGCTCAGAAACACACACCCAATGTCCCTTCACTCATATTAATATTAATAATAATAATATAGCTGCAATCAAACAAAAACTACACTAGTTACAATAGGAGTAGTTCCATTTAGGTGTGTGGAGAGTTTTTTTATTATTCTATATTTTATTATTTTATGTTTATTATATTTTGTTATATTATTCAGTCCGGCACTTTAATATGTGCAGAAATGGTTATATTAAGACAGCAGTGATTTAAAAACGAAAATATCACTTCTATTTGAATGATATTATTATTCAGTCCATTTTATTTTTATATGATTATATTATAGAGTATATTTATTATAAGACAGCGGTGATTTAACAGAAAGGTATCACTCATGCTGATCAAACTGTGTGTTTCGCGTGCCTTACTTTGTGAGCGCGCTCTTCTTCATCCTGTCTTCCTCGACTTCCAACATCTGACTGTGATTGACGATCTTCTGCTCCCAGAACGTCTTGATGAAGAGTTTGTCATGAATGAGAGCGGAACTCATCTCCGGTGGAGAGGACAGCACCTGCTCAAGAACACAGAGCTCACACACGTCTGGATGTTACGCTGACTGAGCTGTGACCGTGACCTTCATCCTCCACGTCTTTATTCAAGCCTGACTGAAGTGTCATCAGCACCTCTAATGATGCTCTGAGCTCCTCCTCGGGGTTATTTCAGATCTCTGCTCCTGCAAACACAACCATGAACACTAATGAACTTATTACTGCAAACACCTGACGAGTGTCATGTTCACATCTACAGCCTCGACAACACAGAATATATTAGGTTGCAACAGTTCACACCTGATATCCTCCATTACATAAAGAATGTATTTTTAAGGTGGAAAGCATCTTGCATATGTTGTAAAGGACCAATGCATCTAAAATAACCCCTCTAATCATCAAGTGACAGACACATTAAAACACGTGTCCGAGAGCTCAATCTGCACCTGCGTGCTCAGAGGAACATCTCTCACAGAAATCACTGTGAAATCAAATTGACCTAAATGATTCATTAGGACACATTAATTAAGGTGTTTAAAGGAGACCCTCTTTCACAAGTCTCAGTGTCCCCAGAATGTGTGTGTGTGTGTGTGTGTGTGTGTGACGTTTCAGCTCAAAATACCCCACAGATCATTTATTATATCATGTTGTAAATACCCATTTTTGAGTGGAAGGAAAAACTGTTTTCATGCCTGTATCTTTAAATGCAAATGAGCTGCTGCTACACCCCCTATCCAGAAGAGGGTGGAGCCTGTACAGCTCGTGCCTCGGATACTCTGCCAAAAACTAAAACTGTTTGGTTTTGATGATCATCTCTATAGCACTAACGCTCATGTGACTGCAGTTCTTCATCATCATGAAAGTTTATTATCTATAAGCCATATCAGTCTAAACGTTTCTGGTTTTCTGAGCGCGCACACGCACACACACACCTGAAGCACGCGCACAGAAAGCTGGACGTCAGACGGAGCATCCCGTGAGTATCAAACTAAGGTCTCTTTCACGTCGTATTGCGCTTAAACTGTCGAACACACACAAGGTTATATCACATAACACAACAGTTCACATTAACACAGTCGGTTATGTCTGTGCACGTAAAGAAACCGCATGTGTGTATTAGGTCTGTGTGTTAAAGTGACAGTAGCGTAATATACAGTACCTCCTGCTGTATCTGCTGTTAATGTGAATCAAACAAAAGAAAATCACTCACTGCTCTGGCAAGGAGATAAACATGGTGGACTGTGTACAGCTCACTGAGGGGCGGGGCTATATTCTAATAGGGCGGAGTCCATCAGCAGTCATGGGCGGAGCCTATGTGAATAGGGCAGAGTCTGTCAACAGTCATGGGCAGGGTCTATGCAAATAGAGAAGAGTCCATCAGCAGCCGTGGGCGGGGTCTATGCAAATAGAGAAGAGTCCATCAGCAGCCGTGGGCGAGGTCTGTGCTAATAGAGAAGTGTCCATCAGCAGCCGTGGGCGGGGTCTATGCAAATAGAGAAGAGTCCATCAGCAGCCGTGGGCGGGATCTGTGCTAATAGAGAAGAGTCCATCAGCAGCTGTGGGCAGGGTCTGTGCTAATAGAGAAGAGTCCATCAGCAGCCATGGGCGGGGTCTGTGCTAATAGGGTAAAGTCCATCAGCAGCCGTGGGCGGGGTCTGTGCTAATAGAGAAGAGTCCATCAGCAGCTGTGGGTGGGGTCTGTGCTAATAGAGAAGAGTCCATCAGCAGCCATGGGCGGGGTCTGTGCTAATAGAGAAGAGTCCATCAGCAGCCATGGGCGGGGTCTGTGCTAATAGGGTAAAGTCCATCAGCAGCCGTGGGCGGGGTCTGTGCTAATAGAGAAGAGTCCATCAGCAGCTGTGGGTGGGGTCTGTGCTAATAGAGAAGGGTCCATCAGCAGCTGTGGGCGGGGTCTATGCAAATAGAGAAGAGTCCATCAGCAGCCGTGGGCGGGGTCTGTGCTAATAAGGTAAAGTCCATCAGCAGCCGTGGGTGGGGTCTGTGCTAATAGAGAAGAGTCCATCAGCAGCTGTGGGCGGGGTCTCTGCAAATAGAGAAGAGTCCATCAGCAACCGTGGGCGGGGTCTGTGCTAATAGAGAAGAGTCCATCAGCAGCCGTGGGCGGGGTCTGTGCTAATAGAGAAGAGTCCATCAGCAGCCGTGGGCGGGGTCTGTGCTAATAGAGAAGAGTCCATCAGCAGTCGTGGGCGGGGTCTGTGCAAGTAGAGAAGAGTCCATCAGCAGCCGTGGGCGGGGTCTGTGCTAATAGGGTAAAGTCCATCAGCAGCCGTGGGCGGGGTCTGTGCTAATAGGGTAAAGTCCATCAGCAGCCGTGGGCGGGGTCTGTGCTAATAGGGTAAAGTCCATCAGCAGCTGTGGGCGGGGTCTATGCAAATAGAGAAGAGTCCATCAGCAGCTGTGGGCGGGGTCTATGCAAATAGAGAAGAGTCCATCAGCAGCCGTGGGCGGGGCCTAAGCATGTGACGTCACACTGCTAGAATCTGCAAATGGCTTGTTCTCAGTCACTGCTTATGATTTATGGGGATAAAAAAAAAAAAAAAAGAGGAGTGGGTGGATTTTTACTATTATCGGGTGGTTGTGTAACACACTGCCGACACACATTTATGTTCAAACACTATGTAAAAGTGATTTTTGCATAATAGGTCCCCTTTTAAATGACGGGCAGCCTTTCGGTCTGACTGAGCCATTATAAACGGATTATTTTGAACGTAGTGTTTCATCTGTGATATCTCATTTTTCAAACATTACTTTTGAATGTTCTCTGAACGTTCTGAAACAAGTAGTAACATTTAAAAAATGTTAGATGAACATCAAACTAAAACGTTTCCATGCATAACATTGTTGTGGTAATGTTTTGATAAGCAATGAACGTTCTATTAATGTTACTGGAAGAACGTTTGTTCATAATGTTGAGACAACCTTTCCAGAACGTTCCCTGTCAGCTAAATGAATAGATACGTGCGGCTGTGTCCAGCGATGGCCTCTGTCTGCGGATCTATTGTCCAGTCACATTACGGCACATTAACACCTGCTCATTTTCTTGCCCTTTTACACAAGGCCAAATGTATCTGGAAAATCTGGGTGTGATACAAAGCCGATCACACAAGTGTGACATTTCATGTCTTCTGGGCGTGATCTGTCCTGATCTCAAGGTCTTAACCAGCGGCATGAGCTCTATTTTAGTCTCGGCAGTGTGTAATTATGATATAAGAAACTAATGCGGCTTAAGACATCAGTCACAGCTGCACAGGCGGCATGAGTCATTGTTTTAAAATAAACTTTGCTGGATGGCTGTTTTTTGAGCCTGCATTGATGATATTAAACACAAACATGTGATGTAAGCTCATATGAGTGTTAGCCTTTCAACCCCGTTATCTGATGTAAACGTCTGCACCACATTAACCCTTGAACGCTGCTGAAATCCTTCTGCCTTTTAATCTTTTAGTCGTTTTTTCACTTAGAAACTGAGGAGCATGAGCTCAGATCAATGAGGCCTATGATCAATCAGATCCAAAAATAAGTTGATTAATATAACTGCAAGCAGCAACTCTCGGGACAAAACACAAAAATGAACAATGTGACATGCAAGCATTGCTGGGAGCTTCAGAAAAACTGCAACAAGTAAAGATGTTTTTAGATTATTTTAGTCAAAATGGCTAAAGAAAACAAATCACAAATACAACCACTGTAATATGATTAACTTGCTTCTCACTCTTGACCAATAGCTGAATAGCTGTTACCCAATTATTATGGTGTGAGGTGACAATGACACATACAAAGTTTGGTGTCAATATGCCAAAATATTGCAGTTACAGCCTCAGTCAGCTTGGTGTCATGCCAACACATTAGTTGATGCATTACTCGAGAATGGTTTGGTCTATTGGAAAGCTTTTGGTAAATCTTTGCCAGCATGGTCTGAAGATGATCTGTGCCAATTTTGGTGAAAATCAGACCAACGGTCTAGGAGGAGTTAGAAAAAGTAAGTTATCAAAGAAATTGAAAATGGCGGACAGCAAGTTTGAGCAAATATGGCATAATTGGGATCAGTGTTCTCTGCATGACCCAAGGAATCTATCAAGTTTCATTAAAATAGGAAAAATTAATCAAACGCTATACCGAGTTTTCCCAACTATACGCTGATGCGTTCTTAAAATACAGCATTTAGGACAAAATTCAAAATGGCTGATGCCCACAATAGCCAATATAGTTTTATGATTGTTTAGCAAACCGTTCAGAAATGATAAGAAAAATAGCTATTTTTAATATCTCCTGACCAGTAGGTGGCTTGTGATGACGTACCACGTTGTGGAGATATAGCCTTACGTCCAATTTGGAGTGCTCGAGTCTGTGCGCTATTCGAGAATGGTTGAGGTTATCAAAAAGCTGTTGGTAATTTGGCGCTCTCTCATGGTCTGAAGATGATCTGATTAGATTTTTGTGAAAATTGGACAAACTGTCTAGGAGGAGTTCGAAAAACTATTTTTTTTGGCAGGAAAACTTTCATGACGTCATAGGGTGCAATCGAACAGACTTGAGCCAAGGCTAGAAGGATTGAATTAGAGACTCCAAATTTGCTGTGGTGAATGTTTGGACTGTCCTTGATCAGTGTACCAAATTTAACAACTTTTCACCATACGGTTCTATGGGCTGCCATTGACTCACACTTTGGTACTTGGCCCCTAAAAAGATTGAGTGCAATATTTGATGATAACACAGAATAATGAGAGATTTATGAGCAGTTTTTTGTAGGCGGGTCATTTTTGACCCGGAACACCAGCAGTGTAACAAGGTGGGGAAAAAAACACAAAGGCACAAAAATGATCAATCTTTTGGGAAGTTATATGTGTGTGCAAAGCTAGTATGTTTTAGTCCAGTGCAATAACATTAACTGGCATTTTCAGGAAAAAGAAAATCCTCTCCGGGTCAGAATGACCGGAACACAAGGATTAACAACAGAAACATTGGTGGGATCCAGTGCGACACCTGAATTTAAATACCTTTACTGCAATTATACCATTTTTGGTCTTTTTGTCTATTAAGAATATTAAATTATATTGTTATAAAACGTGCAGTTGGACTAACAGAATAACATTTTTATACAAAGTGACTTACGATAGAGGAGGCGTAAGCAATATTAAAACTCTATTATGCTTTCTAACACTTTACAATAAGGTCCCAAATTAGTTAACATTGGTTAACTAACATTAACGAACAATGAGCAATGCATACAGTATTTATTAATAAACTCCAGTTACACTGCTAAACATGATGCTCTTCCTCAGTGTCTCTGTCCTGTTTTCCAACACAAATCCCTAAACATTCTTAAATCAAGACACATTTACTGGAGGAGAAGCAACATGACTCCATTGGCTGATATTTGCTCTTGTTTTAAACTCAAACTCACTTCATTTTTATACATTTTCCAGACTTAATATCTTCAGTCATTTTTCTTCTCCAGTAAATGTGTCTTGATTTATCTTTTTAAAATATTTTTAAATCTAAAACCCAGACAAAAACACGAAGAAAAAGAGCATTTTCGCAGGATAATAAAAATACAACTGGTCATTGTTAGTTCAGGTCAATTAAATAATATTAACAGATACAACATTTGATTTTAACACTGTATTGAAGTGATCATTAACTGCAATAATAAGTAAATGCTTTATGAATGTTTCATTGTTAGTCGATGTTAACAAATGTAACCTTATTGTAGAGTTGAGAGAAGAGACACTGTTGAAGGATGAACGTATTGGCTCTCGGCCTGATGCTGAACTCACTGACATGGAGATGAGATTAAACAACACACACAAACACAGATGCTCGCCAGCTTTAACAAGTTAACAGATATCAGATGAAGTGACAGATCTGCTTTCAGCTGCGGTGACATTTACTCAGATCAATGTGTTTCAGTGACGGTCGGTCACATTGAGAGAACAGAACAGACAGGACAAACTGCTGCTTCTCTGAATGTGCGGAGAGAGAGAAACAACTACATATTCAACCTTAAAGGTGCAGTGAATGATTTTTTAAAAATGCTGAAAGTGGATCGGACGGAACACCACAACACGCTTGTAGCCAATCAGCAGTGGGGGCGTGTCTACTCATGAAGGGGGAGGAGAGAGTGAGTCATTCAACAGTAGGGGGCGTGTCCACTAATGAAGGGGAGGAGAGAGAGTGATTCAACCAGCAGTAGGGGGCGTGTCCACTTATGAAGTGGGAGGAGAGAGAGTGATTAATTCAGCAGTAGGGGGCGTGTCCACTCAAGAAAGCGGGAGGAGAGTGATTCATTCAACAGTAGGGGGCGTGTCCACTCATGAAGGGGGAGGAGAGAGAGTGATTCATTCAACAGTAGGGGGTGTGTCCACTCATGAAGGGGGAGGAGAGAGAGTTAGCAAATCAGTAGTAAGGGGTGTGTCCACTCATGAAGTGGGAGGAGAAAGAGTGATTCATTCAACAGTAGGGGGTGTGTTCACTCATGAAGCGGGAGGAGAGAGAGTGATTAATTCAGCAGTAGGGGTGTGTTCACTCATGAAGGGGGAGGAGAAAGAGTGATTCATTCAACAGTAGGACGGTATGGACGTGTGTATCGGGAGAGACTAGTCCGCTAACCTCAAAGGGCTAAAGAAAGAGTTGAAGAAGATTAGCCTCAACAGGGTGTGTCCACACATGATGGGGGAGGAGAGTGAGCCAATCAGCAGTAGGGGGCGTGTCCACTTATGAAGTGGGAGGAGAGAGAGTGATTCAACCAGCAGTAGGGGGTGTGTTCACTCATGAAGGGGGAGGAGAGAGAGTGATTCATTCAACAGTAGGGGGTGTGTTCACTCATGAAGGGGGAGGAGAAAGAGTGATTTATTCAACAGTAGGGGGTGTGTTCACTCATGAAGGGGGAGGAGAAAGAGTGATTCAACCAGCAGTAGGGGGCGTGTCCACTTATGAAGTGAGAGGAGAAAGAGTGATTCATTCAGCAGTAGGGGCGTGTCCACTCATGAAGGGGGAGGAGAAAGAGTGATTCATTCAGCAGTAGGACGGTATGGACGTGTGTATCGGGAAAGACTCCTCCGCTAACCTCAAAGGGCTAAAGAAAGAGTTGAAGAAGATTAGCCTCAACAGGGTGTGTCCACACATGATGGGGGAGGAGAGTGAGCCAATCAGCAGTAGGGGGCGTGTCCACATATGATGGGGGAGGAGAGGGAGTGATTCAATCAGCAGTAACTCATGCTAATATTAAAAAAGTTTTCCAGCGCTAGAGAGACCTCAGGGGAAGGCCTGAAAACAGACGCCGAGGTTGTGCTTCATACGTGAGTAACGTGGGCTGTGTTTGAAATCGCCACCTAACCCTCATTCACTATATACACCCTACATTACCTCACTATAGTCCACTTGAAGGAGTAAATAAAAACGAGCAAATTCGGACACTGAGTGTGTTAGAAGGGCTGCCGATTTTGCATAGTTTGTGCTGTTTGATAATCATTTGAAATAGCAAACTGGCTAGCATGTATAAACTTTAATTAATTTAATAATCAAGTAAAAAGGAATTTATACTTGTATATTATGCTGTACGCACATTGAACAAGCGGTTTGGAAAATGGATGGATGGGTGATTCAGCTGTGGTGCCATCTTCTGGCGAGATGCGGGAATTCATTCGGTGCAACCAGCACAGAATCAGTTGTACACTCGTTACTGCAGTGCATTGTGGGATTGAATGAGTGCACTCAACGTCCACTATGGTTTCAGACACAGCCTAACAATGAACTCTTGCTTGTATCTACTCTTGTGTACTGTATGTTCATTTTTTTGTGCTTCCTTGTCGTTCATCGCGATCTTCGCTTTATTTTTTTGCCAAGCTTTAGTTTGCTTCGCTTCTGAGAGAGACTCTTGCATTGCGTGTTCGTGCATTTTGTGGACAGAGCAATGAAGGGAGGGTCGTGTTTGTTTGGGTTGATTTCAAATATTTTCAACGATTTTGAGAAATTACATACTGCACCTTTAAAGGCTTCCGTCAGGCGCTTCATATATAGAACCTTTCATTTTATCCCATCTTATAAACATACTTTATCACTAGAAAAGAAATGTAAATAACCTATTAAAGATCAAAGTATTATGCAATCGTTTTTTCCTTATATAAGCTTTTTGGAGTCATGGTCGATGCAGGGGAGAGGAGAGCCCTGGAACTAGTACTTAATAAAGAAACAAAGTAATAATCCATTCAAGAGAGGAACAAAGCAAACATGAACGTGACAACTCTACAAACCATGCAAAGACAGCGACCGAAACACGGGGCTATTTATACACAGAGAAGCTGACTAGATAACAAGGAGAACCAATGGACAAAAGAACTACAGACAGACACAGGAAACTAAGGCATGAAACACAATAAAAGTCCTTAAACACAAAACACGGGAATCGTGACATTTGGCATAA
>CM031950.1:17826515-17856515 GCA_018749465.1 Paracanthobrama guichenoti
TCACATCACCTCCATCACCACATCACCTCCATCACCACCATCACATCACCTCCATCACCACCATCACCACATCACCTCCATCACCACCATCACCTCCATCACCACATCACCTCCATCACCACCATCACATCACCTCCATCACCACCATCCCATCACCACATCACCTCCATCACCACATCACCTCCATCACCACCATCACCTCCATCACCACATCACCTCCATCACCACATCACCTCCATCACCACCATCACATCACCTCCATCACCACATCACCTCCATCACCTCCATCACCTCCGATCCTCAGCTCTCTCCATCTCCTGAAGTCCACCTCACGTTGATTCTTGTTTTATTATGAGCTCCGTCTCGTTCTCTTTCACATTTAGTCTTGGAAGAAGGACTGATGATGTATTTACTCTCTTTTTTGTGTGTGTTAATCTTACAAAAAAGTTACGTAGTGCAGGAATGGAATAGCCCTGCTCTGCTTGTGTCCCATCAGTGCATTTGACTGATACTGTAAAGCAAGCTGTCGTGTAGCAGAAGTGTGCGTGTGGTTTGTTTAGGGTGAATCAGCAGTGGCAGTATCGCATTGCGTGCAGGAAGCTGAAGAGCGCGGAGGTCGCGGCGCTGCAGTGTTACCTGGACCGGTCATGTGATCAACACATTCTACACACACAACACAACGGTATGAGCAACAAACATCACGGCCAAACCCACCAAAATAAATGCTTTTGTGCAAATGCTGTTTACAGAACATTATTAAAGACCAGATAACATTGAACGAACGTTCTATTGCCCAAACCATATTTTTATTAATATGTATGTATAATTAACTTTAATAACCCTGGCCTAAACCTCACCAAACATTGAGACACACTGATGTGACCTCTGACCTCTGTCTCCTCCAGACACCGACTCTGAGAACAAGAAGTTCATTTTCAAGCTGAATGGAGACAAATGGATGGTAACTTTCTGAATCTGAAAGTGCTTGTGTTGTAAACATGCATCTGTTCTGTACGTGACTCTATGATTGTGATTTGCAGAAATTACCTGAAGATCTTCAGTTTATGACGTATCTCAGGGAATGGCACATCCATGGAACAAAGATTTGCGAGATCCCCACATACATTGAGGCCTTCGTGGACCTGCGTGTGCTGGACGTCCCGAAGAATGGCCTGACGAAGCTTCCTGTGGAAATCGGTGCAGTCTCCAAACCTCAGATCTCAGGCTGAAATACTCACTGTTCCACACGGTAGAAATCAATGCAAACGTCTCGTCTTTCACAGGTAAACTCGTCAGCCTGAGGGAACTAAATGTGAATTATAATAAACTGCTGAGCATTCCAGCTGAACTTGGAGAATGTGAGAATCTAGAGCGATTAGAGATGACGGCATGCGGAAACCTGTCTGAGCTTCCCTTTGAGGTACGACATGATCCTCTACTCAATCCTTCACAGCTAAAAGTATGACAGTTCTGTAGACAAATATAAATCACTCTTATAGATGAATTATTTTACATAACAGATATTGTCTATCCCAGCGGACAGGGAACGTTCTGTCAAGATTCTCTCAACGTTGAGCAAACGTTCTTCCAGTAACATTAATAGAACGTTCATTCAAAGTTATCTGGTATTTAATGTTCTCAGAACGTTAGCACAAAAACATTATTTATACATCGTTCATGGAACATTTTTCTGAAACATTTTTAAATGTAACTGTTTCAGAACACTTGGAGAACATTCTAGAGTAACGCTCGGAGAACATTCCAGAGTAACGCTCGGAGAACATTCCAGAGTAACGCTCGGAGAACATTTCTAGAGTAACGCTCGGAGAACATTCTAGAGTAACGCTCGGAGAACATTCCAGAGTAACGCTCGGAGAACATTCCAGAGTAACGCTCGGAGAACATTTCTAGAGTAACGCTCGGAGAACATTTCTAGAGTAACGCTCGGAGAACATTCTAGAGTAACGCTCGGAGAACATTCAAGAGTAACGCTCAGTGAACACTCCAGAGTAACGCTCAGAGAACATTCCAGAGTAACGCTCGGAGAACATTCCAGAGTAACGCTCGGAGAACATTCCAGAGTAACGCTCGGAGAACATTCAAGAGTAACGCTCGGAGAACATTCCAGAGTAACGCTCGGAGAACATTCAAGAGTAACGCTCAGAGAACATTCTAGAGTAACGCTCAGAGAACATTCAAGAGTAACGCTCAGAGAACATTCCAGAGAACATTCCAGAGTAACGCTCAGAGAACATTCCAGAGTAACGCTCAGAGAACATTCCAGAGTAACGCTCAGAGAACATTCCAGAGTAACGCTCAGAGAACATTCCAGAGTAACGCTCAGAGAACATTCCAGAGTAACGCTCAGAGAACATTCAAGAGTGCGCGCCAGAGAACACTCTAGAGTAACGCTCAGAGAACACTCGAGTAACGCTCAGAGAACACTCGAGTAACGCTCGGAGAACACTCAAGAGTAACGCTCGGAGAACATTCAAGAGTAACGCTCGGAGAACATTCAAGAGTAACGCTCAGAGAACATTCAAGAGTAACGCTCGGAGAACATTCAAGAGTAACGCTCAGAGAACATTCAAGAGTAACACTCCGAGAACATTCAAGAGTAACGCTCGGAGAACACTCAAGAGTAACGCTCGGAGAACATTCAAGAGTAACGCTCAGAGAACACTCAAGAGTAACGCTCGGAGAACATTCAAGAGTAACGCTCAGAGAACATTCAAGAGTAACGCTCAGAGAACATTCAAGAGTAACGCTCGGAGAACATTCAAGAGTAACGCTCGGAGAACATTCAAGAGTAACGCTCGGAGAACATTCAAGAGTAACGCTCGAGGAACATTCAAGAGTAACGCTCGGAGAACATTCAAGAGTAACGCTCGGAGAACATTCTAGAGTAAAGCTCGGAGAACATTCAAGAGTAACGTTCAGAGAACATTCAAGAGTAACCCTCGGAGTAACATCCCATAATGTTTGAAGAATGATGCAATGTAACATTCCCTTAACATTAACATAACCAAGAAAAAGCATTTTAACACATTTAAAAAACTGGACATTTGAACATTCAGAAATAACGCTTTCATAATTTTTTGTTAGCTGGGATATTGTTCTTTTTTCAGCTGAGTAATCTAAAAAAACTGAAGCACTTGGATATGGCAGAAAACCAGTTTGCCAGTATCCCGATCTGCGTCCTCCGCATGGAAAGCCTGAAGTGTTTGGACATCAGCAACAACAGACTCAAAGACCTGCCTGAAGACATCGACAGGTGTGTGTGTGCGAGAGTGTGTGTGAGCGTGCGTGTGAGAGAGAGTGAGTGTGTGTGTGTGTTTGAGAGAGTGAATGTGTGAGTGTTTTTGTGCGTTTCTGTTGATAATCCTGAGGAGAGCACACACACCTCATGAGTCTGCCCTCCATTAGACTCGAGTCTTTAGAGACGCTGTTCCTTCACAAAAACAAAGTGCGGTATGTGCCGATGACCATGACGAACCTCGTCCACCTGAAGATGCTGGTCATCAGCGCAGATGAGCTCTACAGCATCCCGTCTCATATCGTCGACAGTCCTGACATCAAGTAAACGTGAATCCGCACAAACACAGAAATCCTTCTGTTGATTCTGTAAGACTGATGATCGATCCACAACATGATCAGCCTGATCTTAATCTTCCAGATTAATCCGACTATATGACAATCCAGTAAACGCTCCGGATGAAGACATGAACATGATCATGGACACAGAAGCTCAGAACGAACATGAGAAGGAGTTCATGAAAACATACATCGAGACTCTTCAGGACAGAGGTGAGACCGTCTACATGCCATTTGAGTTTACATTTAATGAAATAAAATATATGCATGTAAGTGTGGGTTTTGTAGCATCTGCATAAATTAAAATGATTATAATTTAGTTATTTTATAAATAATATGTTTTGTCACCTTTTAGTTCTGTCATTCTAATTATATTTCAACTATTGTCGGCAGTTCGCTTCAGATTCACATTTATGAATTGGAAAAGGAGCCGATTCTAAAATTGTGAATTTTGTGCAAACCTGCTATAAAAATGCAACATTCAATAAACACTAATAACTTCAAACAATTTTTTTAAATGTTTCTAAAAATGTTTACATTCTCAAATCACAATATAACATTATTTAAACATTTATTTGTAATATTCCAAGAAGGTTAATTAAGCAAATAAGGACGTTGTAAGAATGTTATTCTCTGAAATTTTTTCTAGGGATGCACCGATATGAAAGTTTTGGCCGATACTGATAACTCTTTATATTTGAAAGCATATATCTGATATATTGACCGGAATCTAAAGCCAAATTTTTATATAGTTTTTGAGAGCCTGATTATAAAAACAAAAGTCTCACAGTTAAAATCCTTGTTGATATGGTGGCTGATAATGATAACATAAATTAACAAATATTGGCTGATACCGATATGGTGGCCGATAACGCTAACATTAAAAATGAACAAATATCGGCCAATAACGCTAACATTAAAAATGAACAAATATCGGCCAATAACGCTAACATTAAAAATGAACAAATATCGGCCAATACCGATAACATTAAAAATTAACATATCTCGGCCGATACCGATAACATTAAAATGTAACAAATATTGGCCGATAACTCTAACATTACTTTTACATTTATGCATTTGGCAGACGCTTTTATCCAAAGCGACTTACATTGCATTCAAGGTACACATTTTTTACATTTTGTCAGTTCTTGCTTTCCCTGGGAATCGAACCCATGACCTTGGCATTGCTAGTGCAACGCTCTTATTGTTTGAGCTACAGGAAAGCTGTAAACATTAATAATTAACATATCTCGGCCGATACCAATAACATTAAAAATGGCTGATACTGATATGGTGGCCAATAATAAAAATTACCGATACCCATATGGTGGATGATATACATTATGCATTCCTAATTTTCTCTCAACATCATGAGAACACATATCATCAAATATTACAGTATCTTAACATTTACAAAACATTAGTGAACGTTGTGGGAACGTTGCCTGTTCGCTGGGGCTGCGTTCTGGAAAACAGTTTGTTGATCATTTGAAGATATTGAGCTTTAAATGTTCCTCAAACGACTCTTTTCAGACACTCAGCCGATGTACACCACCAAAGTGTCCTTGAGCTGCCTGCTGTAGAAGATGAAGATCCGACACCATCATCCTCCTCAGCATGACTTCAGATCCCAGTGTGATCCGTTGATTAGTTCTGTCATTCCGAGTGCAATCGAAATTAACATAAGCTGTTAGTGTTCAAAGGGTTTTACTATTCTTTTAAGAAAACATGACGCTCCTCAGTGTTTCTGTCCCGTTTTCCAGCACAAACATCTGAAGATTTTAAGTCTTGTTTAGTGAAAGATTTATTGAAATTAAGCAAATTAATGCTTAAATCTGCCAATGAGGTAATGAATTAAGATCTGACTCCATTGGCTGACGTTTGCTCTTGTTTTAAGCTCAAACTCACTTCATTTCTCAGTCTTTATATCTTCAGTCGTTTCTCTTCTCCAGTGAATGCGTCTTGATTTATGAATGTTTAGATGTTGTTTGTGCTGGAAAACGAGACAGAAACATGTTTTTTGCAGTGTAGATCTGTAATGCTGACAGCTAGTCGGGCTGAAGTTGAGGTTTCCATTTCTGATTTTTAGTTAAAATGCTGATGCCAAACCCATCTTGATCTGTTTTTCGCTGAAGATCTCCATTGTTTAGTTTGTTTTGATGTGACCAAATGTTTCCCAGCATGATTATGACCCTGTGGGGGTCGACGTTTGATAGAAGTCAATGTTTTATAAGTTATGTCAGTAAAAAGAAGTGCCATTTTAATGTTTTGCAATTAAAACCTTTTCATCCATTTTGCCTTCTGCCATAAATATAACATGCAAACACCTGAAGATCCAACACTGCAAAACATGATGTTCTCCCTCAGCGTTTCTGCACAAAGACACGCAGAACATTCAGAAATCAAGAGAAGAGAAATGTTAATATTAACTCTGAAAAATTACTCAAAATTAAGTGAGTTGAGCCAGAAAAATAATCATGTTTTCCTTTGAACTAAAATGATTTATCTGACTCCACTGGCTGAGATCTGTTCTTGTTTTAGGCTCAAACTCACTTCATTTGTCAGTCTGATCTTCAGTCATTTCTCCTCTCCAGTAAATGTGATGGTTTAGATATAGAAAACAACACACTGAGGAAGAGCATCAGTTGCAGTGCATCCGGTTAAACCTGTCAATGGAGTTAATGGGAGAAAAGACACAAATCCAGTCGTGGAATATTGAAGTGGTTTATTGAAACATTGATCAACGAACAGCTTGTAACAAACGCCCGGTTGCAGTCATCAGCAAACGAATGCTTAATGTGCACTGAACGCTTCAATAAAATCTCTACAAACCAAAGCGCGTCACGTCTGCACAGACATGAGGAATGGCACCTGTAGCCGAGACATCATTAAAAAACAAAGTGCAGTTCATTAAAAACATCTAAAATGACTTCAGTGGGGCTACGAGCTTCTCGAGTCAATGCCATTGCATAAATACAGTCACGTCTACACTTCATTTTCAAGTATGCATAATAATCAGGTCCCTAAGATTGGCATTTGAAACGTTTGTGTGCTGCGGAAACACATCTGTAACGCGACAGACGCGCTTGATTTAGGCATGTAGTTCATGCGGTTATTGCTGCAGTATGATACATGATATAACGCAACCAATCAGAACATCTTCAGCTAATGATGCAATGAAACTCAAACTCTGCGTTTAACATGCTAAACACGAATTAAATAAATCACATAAAAACCAGTACGAGTCTGTTAGGAAGCAAGGATAAATCAGTAAAGCGTGATTACTGGACATCTGCAACACAGATGCGTTAAATCAAGCAGATGTTTAACCGTGAGGTAGCAGCTCCGTGTCGAGTAGCTGGTGCTCGTATAAGAGTTTAGTCTGAATTCACTTCGTAATAATTCATCCATCAAAGTTGCATCTGACCTAAAGACAATGTTTATGTCTGTTTTGTGCCGTTTCTTCTGATAAAAGACGTCGCGTTCATCACTGCGAAACACGTTTTCCTGCACAAATATCTAAACATTCTTAAATCAAGACATTAACTGGACGAGCAAAGAAGTCTCGTTTAAAGGAACACTGCACGTTTTTTGAACCTAGGCTCATTTTCCAAGTCCCTCAGAGTTAAACAGTTTTACCGTTTTTGAATCCATTCAGCCGATCTCTGTATCTGGCGGTGGCACTTTTAGCATAGCTTAGCATACATCATTGAATCGGATTAGACCGTTAGCATCACGCTCAAAAACTTTCAATATTTTTCCTATTTAAAACTGGACTCTTCTGTAGTTACATCGTGCACTAAGACCAACGGAAAATTAAAAGGTGTGATTTTCTAGACCGATATAACCAGGAACTATTCTCTCATGCCTGCGTAATGATCACGGAACTGCTGCCGTCCCATGGGCGCAGTGATATTACGCAGCGCCTGGAAGTAGTCCTCAGATAGGTAACTTCCAATGTGACCGGCACCAAGTTTGTGCAGTTGCAGATAAGGCAGAGTTGCAGGTAGTGGATGTACCTGTGCGATTAGCCATGGCTCTGTGATAGTAAGTCGAAGGTGTATTCTACCATCAGGTTTCACAGAATACCAACAAAAAACAAGGAACGAAAGAAATCAATGGTTGGCTGCTCTGAACATAGATATCAAAACATCGGAAGATTCAATCGAGAAATTGCGTGTTTGCTCAAAGCATTTTGGAAAACATGGACAGTGTTACCCGTACCACGGTACGGCGTCTAGAGGATATGGCCAGGCTGGATGAAGTGTATCATCGCCCATGGCTGTGAGTATAACGTTATTATGTTTAGTTAGCATGAATGACCAGACTGAAAAAGCACTGCTGTTGTCTTTAGCTAACGTTACCTCTGAAGTGCAGTCACTGAGTGTCGGGTTTGCTCGACCCATTTGGTTTATACACTATATATAACGTTAGTAGTTTTGCTGTAGAGTTCTGGTGAGGTAGTGTATAGTTTGAGTAAAATAAACTCGTGGAATTGTCGGGATTGTTTATCTACAGAGTTTATGGTACAAAATACTAGTGATGTTACGTTCTGTGCCGAGGCTTCGGAGCGTGTGCAGGGTTTTTCCTGCTTTGAAAATGATTTGACAGCCGCCAAAACCAATTTTTGTCCCGCCAAAGCCTTATTTGATGAGTTATTGTGATTTATGAGTGATGTAGAGATGACTGGGCGCATGTTAACAGAGAGAACGAGCAGAGCGCACACTCTCTGTCTTCAAAATAAGCACTGTCTTAGCATATTTCACATATTACATTAATCAAAATCAAACGGTCGGAAGACCGAATCCATGTTGTACATTCGGAAAACTTTTTTCTTGAATTACCGCCGTGTGTGAATTAACTCTTCTCTGACTCACCAGCTTGAATCTGCTCTCCTCGTCCCTTCTGCCCCAGTCTGTTCAGACACACTTTCTTGCCTTTCACGTTTCAAAAGCTCATCTTCAGTGTAACTGTTATTCCGGTTCAAATAGAGCCGGTTCAGGATCTGCACCAAAGTAACCATCTTCTGAATCATCTCTCACAAACGTCTCCATGGTTACAAGGCATGCTCTGTGCAAGCAGGTTGTCACGTTGGTTAAGCTGACGGAAGTTAGCCTATCTTCAGGCGCTGCGTAATATCACTGCGCCCATGGGACGGCAGCAGTTCCGTGATCATTACGCAGGCATGAGAGAATAGTTCCTGGTTATATCGGTCTAGAAAATCACAACTTTTAATTTTCCGTTGGTCTTAGTGCACGATGTGACTACAGAAGAGTCCAGTTTTAAATAGGAAAAATATTGAAAGTCTTTGGTCATGTTTTTGAGCGTGATGCTAACGGTCTAATCCGATTCAATGATGTATGCTAAGCTATGCTAAAAGTGCCACCGCCAGATACAGAGATCGGCTGAATGGATTCAAAAACGGTAAAACTGTTTAACTCTGAGGGACTTGGAAAATGAGCCTAGGTTCAAAAAACGTGCAGTGTTCCTTTAACCCTCGTGTGATGTTGGGGGCGTGTTCGTCCACTATTGAGTCTTCCTTTGGTCACAACTTTCTCTGTGTTTCAGCAAATGGAATGATTTTTGGTGATAAATCTTATTTTGACACATACTTTGGGAAAATGTTCAAAAACTCTAAAACGTTATGTTCGGGATGAAAACATTAAACTGCTGTAAAAACTCATCAGATCAATATTCTTTTGCATGAATCTATTAAATCAACCTCAGTCCTGATCAAAACTACTAAATGTTTAAAATAATCCAGGATTTTTACTTTAATTGCCAAGTTCATAAATGATTTGGGGGAAACACATGATGACTTATTTTTGATATGAAGTGAGTGATTGTGCGCTGATATTATTTCCTCTATCACAGTCTGGGGCGTGTGAGAGATCAGTACCAACACTGGCTCTGATGCATTGGTCGCTTTTGTGCAGGATCAGATTTGAATGTTTTCTCCCTCATTTCCTGTCCGTGGCTGTTCCTGCCCCATTGACTTCCATTATAACCACATGTTCTGATGGCAAAGCCATGACACCATATAATCATGCGTTCTGATTGGTGCTGGTCAGATGTGCGTCAACCCTTTAGATAGGCCTGTGCAAAGTCCACAATCACTTTTAATGTTGAAAATAAGTCATTTTGTGTGTTTTTTCCCAAATCAGTCACATCGTTTATGAACCTGGCAATTAAAGAGGAAAAATCCTGGATTTTTTTAAACATTTAGTAGTTTCCTTTCTGTCCTTCTATCCGTGCAGACGTGTTTTCTCTCTGCTCCCGCTGTGCTCTCGCGCTGTTTTGTTTTGTCTAGTGTTTCGTCTCTTCTCTTTCTCTCTGACTGCTGCTCTGCTGGACTCTTGAAAATACTGAAATGGAATTGATTAACTGGTCAATCAGCGCAATCGACAAGATTTTCTCACTAAGGAAGGGTGCCCCGGGAGAACCCACCTGCCCGGACGGGACCTTTGCCGCAGGGTACGTGAGGGACGCATGGAACAACTGGCAAGTCCTGTGCCTGGAGGCTCTGTCCGTGGAGGATGCGGAAGATTTATACATGATTGGATTATTGATGGCGGGGTTCCTATTCTTTGGCTTTGGGATTGCCCTGACCTATCGGAAGATTGGTAAGACAGCTGCAAGCAAATTCACCCAGCCGCTGTCTGTGGAAATTAAAGAATGCTTGAGTTATGTGTGACCGTTTGAAGGAATTAGATCAGAAAGTGATAGGAATTGAGGAACTGAACCGTAAATAACGCAGTCCGGACTGCGGATACGCAGGGTAGAGTGGGCTCTATCGGGGTCAGATCGGTGAACTTTTACGGACTGTAACCGGTCTGGCCATGAGGCTGGACGTAATGTCAGGGAAACTGCACAGACCGGACGCGAATGCTGAGGACCAGATCTGATTGATTGATTATGATCCGGACAAATTACCGAAGATCATCAAATGGATTAAAAATAATAAATTGTATTTGCCTGACCTAATCAACTAGCCCAACGAACCTCACTTGTCCCTATCTCTCGGTTGGGAGGTCAGCCGGGCAGCTGTCTGCTATCTTCCCTGTGCACTGCCTTATCTCCTTCAAGGACAAACCATAGAACTGAACTCGAAAACATCTGAAGTTATGGCTAACATTCTCACACAACACAATCTCAGACTCACTCGCACCATACACAACCTACCCGATCCCCCCTCCAACCGTCTGCCTGTTTATCTATCTCCTCTCCCACTCCATACAAAAAATCCCATCACGTGACCACGTGTACTGTGTCATGTTTATGTTTATGTTTATGTTTTGTTGTGTTTGCTATGTAATGCTTGCTAAATTGCATTCTTGTATTTCTGGAGAGCGTAGGGCGGCGCCTGAATAATCGGCTGCGGCCCGGAGGCTTGCTCCAAACTTCATTTCGTTATACTGTACTTGTACATGTGTAATGACGAATAAACTTCAACTTCAACTTCAACTTTTGATCAGGACTGAGGTTGAATTCATCCCAAACATAACGAAAGGGAAGGGAATTTGAACGAGGGATAATGAAAAACTGATCAAAATGAGTTTGTGCTTAAAACGAGCAAATATCTGCCAATGGAAATGTATTATTATTTCTGACTCCATCAGCAGATATTTGATGCATTTTTCATTAAGCAAGACTTAATATCTTCAGTCATGCTGCTTCTTCGTCTTGATTTAAGATCATTTAGATATGTGTGACCCTGGTCCACAAAACCAGTCATAAGGGTCCATTTTTGGAAATTGAATAAATAAGCTTTCCATTGATGTGGGTTTTTTTTTTAAGGATAGGACAATAAATGCTGTTGAGCTCCAGGGGCACAGATATACCCGTGAGACGCAGCGCTGGTGTTGAGCTCCAGGGGCATATATACCCGTGAGACGCAGCGCTGCTGTTGAGCTCCAGGGGCACAGATATACCCGTGAGACGCAGCGCTGGTGTTGAGCTCCAGGGGCACAGATATACCCGTGAGACGCAGCGCTGGTGTTGAGCTCCAGGGGCACAGATATGAGGCGCAGCGCCGTGAGACGCAGATATTGCAGCGCTGGTGTTGAGCTCCAGGGGCACAGATATACCCGTGAGGCCGCAGCGCTGCTGTTGGGCTCCAGGGGCACAGATATACCCGTGAGACGCAGCGCTGCTGTTGAGCTCCAGGGGCATATATACCCGTGAGACGCAGCGCTGCTGTTGAGCTCCAGGGCACAGATATACCCGTGAGGACGCAGCGCAGCACAGATATACCCGCTGGTGTTGAGCTCCAGGGGCACAGATATACCCGTGAGACGCAGCGCTGCTGTTGAGCTCCAGGGGCATATATACCCGTGAGACGCAGCGCTGGTGTTGAGCTCCAGGGGCACAGATATACCCGTGAGACGCAGCGCTGGTGTTGAGCTCCAGGGGCACAGATATACCCGTGAGACGCAGCGCTGGTGTTGAGCTCCAGGGGCATATATACCCGTGAGACGCAGCGCTGCTGTTGAGCTCCAGGGCACAGATATACCGTGAGACGCAGCGCTGGTGTTGAGCGCCAGGGGCACAGATATACCCGTGAGGACGCAGCGCTGGTGTTGAGCTCCAGGGGCACAGATATACCCGTGAGGCGCAGCGCTGGTGTTGAGCTCCAGGGGCCGTGAGGCGCCCAGCTTATACCCGTGCACAGGCCTAGCGCTGGTGTTGAGCTCAGGGCACAGCGCTGGTGTTGAGCTCCAGGGGCACAGATATACCCGTGAGACGCAGCGCTGGTGTTGAGCTCCAGGGGCACAGATATACCCGTGAGGACGCAGCGCTGGTGTTGAGCTCAGGGGCACAGATATACACGTGAGGCGCGCAGCGCTGGTGTTGAGCTCCAGGGGCACAGATACCCGTACGCAGCGCGTTGAGCTCAGGGGCACAGCCGTGAGACGGCGCTGGTGTTGAGCTCCAGGGCACAGATATACCCGTGAGACGCAGCGCTGGTGTTGAGCTCCAGGGGCACAGATATACCCGTGAGGCGCGCAGCGCTGGTGTTGAGCTCCAGGGGGCACAGATATACCCGTGAGGACGCAGCGCTGGTGTTGAGCTCCAGGGGCACAGATATACCCGTGAGACGCAGCGCTGGTGTTGAGCTCAGGGCACAGATATACCCGTGAGGACGCAGCGCTGGTGTTGAGCTCCAGGGGCACAGATATACCCGTGAGACGCAGCGCTGGTGTTGAGCTCCAGGGGCACAGATATACCCGTGAGACGCAGCGCTGGTGTTGAGCTCCAGGGGCACAGATATAGCGCCCGTTGAGGGCACAGATATACCCGTGAGCGCTGGTGTTGAGCTCCAGGGGCACAGATATACCCGTGACGCAGCGCTGGTGTTGAGCTCAGGGGGCACAGATATACCCGTGAGCGCTGGCTGGTGTTGAGCTCCAGGGGCACAGATATACCCGTGAGGCGCAGCGCTGGCGTTGAGCTCAGGGGCACAGATATACCCGTGAGACGCAGCGCTGGCGTTGAGCTCCAGGGGCACAGATATACCCGTGAGACGCAGCGCTGGCGTTGAGCTCCAGGGGCACAGATATACCCGTGAGAGCGCTGGCGTTGAGCGCTGGCGTTGAGCTGAGCCAGGGGCACAGATATACCCGTGAGACGCAGCGCTGGCGTTGAGCTCCAGGGGCACAGATATACCCGTGAGACGCAGCGCTGGCGTTGAGCTCAGGGGCAGATATAGCTCCGAGGCGCGGCGGCGTTGAGCTCCAGGGGCACAGATATACCCGTGAGGCTGGGCTTGGCGCTGCTGTTGAGCTCCAGGGGCACAGATATACCCGTGAGGACGCAGCGCTGGCGTTGAGCTCAGGGGCACAGATATACCCGTGAGACGCAGCGCTGTTGCGTTGAGCTCAGGGGCACAGATATACCCGTGAGGCATGGCGCTGGCGTTGAGCTCCAGGGGCACAGATATACCCGTGAGACGGCGCTGGCGCTGGCGTTGAGCGCTGGCGCGTTGAGCTCCAGGGGCACAGATATACCCGTGAGACTTAGCGCTGGCGTTGAGCTCCAGGGGCACAGATATACCCGTGAGGCGCTGGTTTGCGCTGGCAGATATTGAGCGCAGGGCGTTGAGCTCCAGGGGCACAGATATACCCGTGAGACGCAGCGCTGGTGTTGAGCTCCAGGGGCACGTTTGTGCTGGAAAACGACAAACACTGAGGAAGAACGTCACGTTTGCAGTGTTTTTAAATGCTTCCTGTTGTCAGATGAAAACTTATGACATTATTATTGCAGTCTGTACACGTTTAGCGCAGAGGTTAAAGTTCATCAGTAATATATTAAAGGACATCGGCTGACTACATTTACATTCAGATACACTGCAGCACATGAACTATATGCCAAAATATGAAGAAGGCACATTCTCTTTCAAAGACAGGATAAAAAAATAAGACGGTAACGACACAGCTGGAATCAAAACCTTGTTCTGTCGTCTATAAGCTGCTGTCCTGTAAGAGAGGCTCATTGTCTTCGTCGCTCACAGGAACAGAGCTGTTCTCAGGGCCGCCGCCGCCACCGCTCACGGGCTCCGTCATGACCCGCGTGCTGCACGTCTTCACGACCGGATCGTGTTGAGCCGGAATGAAAACCGCCACCAGCAGCGCCAGCAGAACCGTACACGCGCCGAACAGGAAGGGAGGGCCTGGGATAACAGACTTCTGAAAGACAAAAGACGGTGGAGCTGCAGGAATATTGTACAGGAAAAATAACATACTGAAAACTTTTGTCCAGCAGCATCTCTGACCTCTTCGGTGCCGGGTGTGACGGGGTTCGAGACAGGGCTCATCTCCTTCAGTTCCACATTGAAGAGGAAGAATATGAATCCAAACATAGCCGGGCCGAGTCCGTTACACAGACCTCGGATCCCTGTGATCATTCCCTGAACCGCTCCTAAAACAACACAGATTTGAATCATGAAATCACTGGCGGATCCAGAGATTTATTTTCTACTTCATGTTTGATGTCGATTGAAATTTAATTTCACCTCTTGTTGAAAGACGTGGCACATTGTTCATGTGTACTAACACTGGATATTAAAGGGATAGTTCACCCAAAAATGAAAATGACCCCATGATTAACTCTCCCTCAGCTCATCCTAGGTGTGTGACATTCTTCTCTCAGACGAACACAATCAAGTCATGGCTCTTCCAAGCTTTATAATGGAAGTGAATGGCCATGAGTCCATTAAAGTGCATCCATCCATCATAAAAGTGCATACTTATGGCCATTCACTTCCACTATAAAGCTTAGAAGAGCCAAGACATTTTTCTATATAACTCTGAAAGAAGAATGTCATACACAACTAGGATGAGTTGAGGGTTTGTAAATCATGGGGTCATTTTCATTTTTGGGTGAACTATCCGTTTAAGAGAAAAACAATCTTCTTCAACAGCAGGATGGATGGTATCGTCAGTGCTTTAATGCGAGAGCCACTGACAGGCCTTTTAACGCCCATGATGTTGTTGTTGTTGTGGATTGTGTCTTACCCTGCTGGTCGTGATCCGTGCAGCGAGACACCAGCGCGCTCACGGCGGGAAATGTGATACTGGACATGGCAGCGACAGCTCCGGCCGCCCACATCATCCTGCGATCCAGAAACACAACCGCTATTTTAAACCCAGCGACTCGCACGCCGCTAATCCCTTCACAATAGTGCTGACATCACATGTTCAATCTCTTTTCCATTACAGACAATGCCAGACTTATACAGATCAAAATAAACATCAATCACAGGAAAAACTCACCATGGTTCTGACCCAAAGCCGTACCAGGCCAGCTGGAACAGCTGAAATCCAAGTCCCAGTAGCACTGTGCTTTTATTACCAATTCTCTTCATTAGAACGCTTAACAGTAACGTCTGCAAAGAGACAAAGTGGTAGTTCCGAAATTGTCAATGGAGGGACAGAAATCTCTTAAAATCTCTCTTAAAAATTAAATAAAATAAATGTTATAATAAAATTTAAAATATCTTCCAAGATGAACAAAAGTCTTACAGGTTTGGAGTAAATGACAATTTACATTTTTTGGGTGAACTAACCATTTAAACAAACACTAGAGAGGAGCTTATTTACTGTTACTTATACACCGATCAGGCATAACATTATGACCGGTGAAGTGAGTAACACTGATGATCTCTTCATCACGGCTCCTGTTAGTGGGTGGGATATATTAGGCAGCAAGTGAACATTTTGTCCTCAGAGTTGATGTGTTAGAAGCAGGAAAAATGGGCAAGCGTAAGGATTTGAGCGAGTTTGACAAGGGCCAGATTGTGATGGCTAGACGACTGGGTCAGAGCATCTCCAGAACTGCAGCTCTTGTGGGGTGTTCCCGGTCTGCAGTGGTCAGGATCTATCAAAAGTGCTCCAAGGAAGGAACAGTGGTGAACCGGACGCAGGGTCATGGGCGGCAAAGGCTCATTGATGCACGTGGGGAGCGAAGGCAATGTTTGGGCAATGTTCTGCTGGGAAACCTATATGCTCCTGCCACAAAGCACAAATGCTTCAGGAATGGATTGAGGAGCACAACAACGAGTTTGAGGTGTTGACTTGGCCTCCAAATTCCCCAGATCTCAATCCAATCGAGCATCTGTGGGATGTGCTGAACAAACAAGTCCGATCCATGGAGGCCCCACCTCGCAACTTACAGGACTTAAAGGATCTGCTGCTAACATCTTGGTGCCAGATACCAAAAATCACACCTTCAGGGGTCTATTGGAGTCCATGCCTCGACGGGTCAGGGGGACCAACACAATATTAGGTCATAATGTTATGCCTGATCGGTGTATAATACATTTGAATAAATTCGTCATGAATACAAGGGTTTGTGAAAGCTACCCATGTGCAAGCTGAAGGTCTTTACCTGTGCAATGATGGACAGGATTCCCACCATCGCAATAAACCCTGCAATTGCTTGTGATGAGAAGCTAATGACCTGAAACATCAACACACAGCTTCTAATGTTTCTGCTCAAACGGGAAATTAACACAAGTTCATAAGGAAGGCTATGAACATTTACTTTCAAATCAAAATTAATTCAATATCCGGTTCCATTGAGTCAGATGCCACATTGTGGAAGTAAATTGGGTAGAAATCAAACCGTTACGCACCTGTCCCAGGTAGAGGAAGAAGCTGGAATACTGTCCGGCCTCCGGCAGATACGACAGGAACACTGTGACGCAGATGAGCAGCACTGTGGAGTCTTTCCCAACCTTCCTCAGAGACTAAAACACACACACACACACACACACACACACACACACACACACACACACACCACCTCAAAACTCAAAGGATGTTCTGCATTATTTGAGATGTGGAGTGATTAATCGGAGAATCTTGAAATCATAACTGAAGGAAAGCATCTGTCATTCACTAAGACTGAGTTAGAGGTGTAACGGCACACAAAACTGACGGTTCGGTACAGCAGGGGAGAGAAAACTACATATGCTTTTTATTTATTTTTATTAAACCGTGTTTACACATTGTGTCCGTCCTTGAATGTAAGTTTCTTAAAGATAATGCTGTGAACTATAGGGAGCCCTTACTATATTAAAGGTTAATAACAAAGCTTTAATTAGCCTAAACTCAGCTGCTATTCATGTTTACATAATAATCAACACTCAAATAACACATTGTGCGCAAACATGGAAACTTCACATAAGGCAGTTTTTGCATTAACTTCTAAATCTAATTAAAAAAATTATGTTTTTACTCCAATTCATTGTTGAAATATAATAATCATTTACACACAGTCTGTCATTTATTTAAACACACATTAATAATCCAGACATCAGTAACAGGTTCAGTAGAATATAATGAATATACACTCACCCAAAGGATTATTAGGAGCACATACTAATACTGTGTTTGACCCCCTTTCGCCTTCAGAACTGCCTTAATTCTACGTGGCATTGATTCAACAAGGTGCTGAAAGCATTCTTTAGAAATGTTGGCCCATATTGATAGCATAGCATCTTGCAGTTGATGGAGATTTGTGGGATGCACATCCAGGGCACGAAGCTCCCGTTGCACCACATCCCAAAGATGCTCTATTGGGTTGAGATCTGGTGACTGTGGGGGTCATTTTAGTACAGTGAACTCATTGTCATGTTCAAGAAACCAATTTGAAATGATTCGAGCTTTGTGACATGGTGCATTATCCTGCTGGAAGTAGCCATCAGAGAATGGGTACATGGTGGTCATAAAGGGATGGACATGGTCAGAAACAATGCTCAGGTAGGCCGTGGCATTTAAACGATGCCCAATTGGCACTAAGGGGCCTAAAGTGTGCCAAGAAAACATCCCCCACACCATTACACCACCACCACCAGCCTGCACAGTGGTAACAAGGCATGATGGATCCATGTTCTCATTCTGTTTACGCCAAATTCTGACTCTACCATCTGAATGTCTCAACAGAAATCGAGACTCATCAGACCAGGCAACATTTTTCCAGTCTTCAACTGTCCAGTTTTGGTGAGCTCGTGCAAATTGTAGCCTCTTTTTCCTATTTGTAGTGGAGATGAGTGGTACCCGGTGGGGTCTTCTGCTGTTGTAGCCCATCCGCCTCAAGGTTGTGCGTGTTGTGGCTTCACAAATGCTTTGCTGCATACCTCGGTTGTTACGAGTGGTTATTTCAGTCAAAGTTACTCTTCTATCAACTTGAATCAGTCGGCCCATTCTCCTCTAGCATCAACAAGGCATTTTCTCCCACAGGACTGCCGCATACTAGATGTTTTTCCCTTTTCACACCATTCTTTGTAAACCCTAGAAATTGTTGTGTGTGAAAATCCCAGTAACTGAGCAGATTGTGAAATACTCAGACCGGCCCGTCTGGCACCAACAACCATGCCACGCTCAAAATTGCTTAAATCACCTTTCTTTCCCATTCTGACATTCAGTTTGGAGTTCAGGAGATTGTCTTGACCAGGACCACACCCCTAAATGCATTGAAGCAACTGCCATGTGATTGGTTGATTAGATAATTGCATTAATGAGAAATTGAACAGGTGTTCCTAATAATCCTTTAGGTGAGTGTATATAGGCTAATATAGTGAATATATAAGCTAATACAGGTGATATATTCAGTGAGAGTTGATTTCTCTAGTGAACTCACAGCTGTGGACACTGAAGGACTCCTGAGGGAAATGTGATGCTCATTGTTCTCCAGCTGTTTTATTGGCGTCTCTCCGCCGTTGAGACACTGATTGAGCGATTACACCACATATGATGCGCTTCAGTTGTGATGTATCCTCAACACACCTTCAGATGTTCACTCGTTTATTCTGTGACTATGGTTACCGGGTTCACTTGTATACAGTGATCAGTCACGTCACATTAAAGAGCGTCAGAACAGCATTTATCGTTTGAATTTTGCGATGAAATGGACAGAATACTTCATATGTTCGTGTGGGAACTCGGATTGAAGTGTGTTCCGTGTGTAAAACAAGCCGACTGTTAAAGATTGCATTTGGTATACACGTGCACTGTACCAGAAGTCCTGTACTGAAGCGGTTCGGTATGAATACATGTACCGTTACACCCCTAGACGGAGTTCATAAAAACATCAAATGTGTAACTTACAGCGAAAGGATCCGCCTGCTCCCAGGAAATGGGAAGACCCCATGACGACAGTCTCATTTTGTCCGGCAGAGACTCGGGCACCACCAGCAGGACGAACAGAATATCAGCCACGGCGATGATGGTGGCTAGCAGAACCACCAGACTGTCTCCGTACTGAGCGGACAGGAACGCTCCTATAGCCGGACTCGTCACCAAACTCGCAGCGAAAGTCGCAGACACCTGAAACCAAAGACCAACAGGACAGTCCTGAGACACGACATAACCACGAGACAAACGAAGCATCATGGAGGGAAACATATAAAGCATCTGGAGTGAGCGATTTATTTCTATAGTGCTTCATACAGTACAAATTGTTCCAGAGCAGCTTCAGCGTAATAAACAGGAAAATAACAGAATCAATGATGCAAACTTCATCAAATATGAGACAAATCTTACCCTCATTCTTCCCTCGGGTCATTTCGACCCGAAACTCATAATTTTCTCCTTTTTTTTTTATCATCAGAGTGGTCCAAGACCTCAGGACTTTTGTCGCACTTGAAGCATGAATACACACAAAAAACTTTACTGGATTCGAGGAGTTTATGTGGTTGAAATTTAAAGAGATAAATCCTTCCCTCACGCCTTAGGAATGAATGGAATGCTTCAGTGCACATAGAAAAACACTAAAAATGCCAAAATGTTTATTTTATAATGTCTACATGTGTCTCTGAATGCATTCTGAAGAGAAACTGACTTTAGGACCCAGCGGAACAGCTTATTCACTCCATACAGAACTATAATGTGGCAAGAAATATCATCTTATATTATTATTTTTCCATAAGAGGTCGGCAGAAACACCCACTGTGAGATATTATGAGCTGAATTAAAAGGGTCATGCACGAAATGTTGAGATATTTTGAATTTAAGTTGAAAGAATGGGAAGAATGTGCTTAAATTATTATTTATTGATAATCTAAAGATTTAAAGGTAAATTATTTTTTTTATTAAAAAAAGCTCTCAAAAATTGCATTAAAAAACTTTTGATAAAAATATCAAAATTAAATTAAATAAGCTTTCTGGACAAAAAAAAATTATGTATAATTTTAGGGCTTCGGGTCATTTTGACCCGGGAGGGACGGTGTGAAGCAGCTCTACAGGAAATAATAGGGTTGTTGTTCAGATCAATCAGTTCAGTTCAATAACTGTCAATGTTGCAAAGCTCATCAGTTATGAAAACACTAATAATAGAACAGCGGGAATCATTTTACATAGAGAGCAGATGGCTAATGACCAACATATTCACTATATACACTATATTGTGACGCCTGCCTTTCCATGCACATGAGCTTTAATGCCATCCCATTCTTAATCCGTCAGGTTTAATATGGAGTCGGCCCACCCTTTGCAGCTCTAACAGCTTCAACTCTTCTGGGAAGGCTTTCCACAAGGTTTAGGAGTGTGTTTATGGGAATTTTTGACCATTCTTCTAGAAGCGCATTTGTGAGGTCAGGCACTGATGTTGGACGAGAAGGCCTGGCTCGCAGTCTCCGCTCTAATTCATCCCAAAGGTGTTCTATCGGGATGAGGTCAGGACTCTGTGCAGGCCAGTCAAGTTCCTCCACACCAAACTCGCTCATCCATGTCTTTATGGACCGACGCTTTGTGCACTGGAGCGCAGTCATGTTGGGACAGGAAGGAGCCGTCCCCAAACTGTTCCCACAAAGTTGGGAGCATGAAATTGTCCAAAATGTCTTGAAGCATTAAGAGTTCCTTTCACTGGAACTAAGGGGCCAAGCACAACCCCTGAAAAACAACCCCACCCCATAATCCCCCCTCCACCAAACTTTACACTTGGCACAATGCAGTCAGGCAAGTCCTCCTGGCAACCACCAAACCCAGACTCGTCCATGGGATCGTCAGACAGAGAAGCGTGATTGGTCACTCCAGAGAACACGTCTCCACTGCTCTAGAGTCCAGTGGCGGCGTGCTTTACTCCACTGCATCCCACGCTTTGCATTGCACTTGGTGATGTAAGGCTTGGATGAGCTGCTCGGCCATGGAAACCCATTCCATGAAGCTCTCTACGCACTGTTCTTGAGCTCATCTGAAGGCCACAGAAGTTTGGAGGTCTGGAGCTATTGACTCTGCAGAAAGTTGGTGACTTCTGCGCCAGGGCTGCAGACTAACTTTTTGCCTTGGTTGCACTGGTGCGCCTAACTTTTTTATTTAGGTGCACCCAAATAACGCCACAATTTCAAGGTCACCTTTTTATCCTGCTCCATATACATTCATATATTATGTAAATGACAACATAATATATGCACAGGGATTAAAATCACGGGAAACAATGCTTTGAACGTTACTATTTTAAAACTACAGTTTTATAAATTAATAAAAAAAAAAAAATAATGAAATAATAAACAATGAAATACAACTTATAATAAATAAAAATACTGAATTTTTAATTTCCTCTGCCTGCTATATACGCTTTGATGATTGTCATAATTATGTGGTAATGTTACTGATAGGCTATTGTAGGCTACAGTAGTCTATAGTTGTTTATATTTCTTAATAAAATTGTGCTAGCTGGAACAGATGTTATAATGAAATTATGAATATTACGGGTAGATCACCGCAGGATTAAAAGTGGTCCAACGTTTTTTCAAAGAGCCAGAAAGTCACTTTGCAGCAGCACAACAAATGAACAACGATACTAACGTTAGCGTTTCAGGACAGCAGATATATCAGCAAATATCGTGGTTATATTATGGTAGACATTATTTTAATTTGCATAAAACATATTGAGCTAATCCTGTTTTGTCTTCCGCTTCTTGATTCTCGCGCCGCCTGAACCGACACTGACAGGTGGTTGTCATTACAATAACGTAGTTTAGGGCGGCACGAGTTCACGCTCATTCACACACACCTTCAGTGAAATGGACTCACAAACCGCATCGCCTTTGATACTAGTGGCTGAAGTGGGTCAGACCCGGCGTTTTTTAAATCTGCTTGTATGCGGCATTGCGTCTTTCCACAGAATCTTGAGCAGACACAGAGCCGCTTTAGATCAGCCTTAACTCGACTGTGTAAAGATGCCTTACGAGTCTATTTATTTTCATTGTTCGTCTGTTTTCTTGCGTTTATTTTGCGGATGCTGATTGCCGTAACTGAATCTCTGGTGCTCAGGTCGCAATTTCAATCACACAGCGTGGAGCAGTGCAGGCCTGCCACAGCCAATCAGAGGCAAAGACTCACCCCAACGCTTCATTCGGAGGCAGCGGATCAACCAGGACGTTAGAGTGCAAAGGAGTGCGACCTAGGAAGCGATGCGGGTCGCACCCTTACAAATTCTGAAGCGTAGTCGCACCCTTACAAATTCTGGGCGCATGTGCGCACTGTGACCCTCAGCATGCGCTGACCCCGCTGTGCCTTTAATTTAATATTATTTTTAAGATGATTTTGGGGTAAGATGTGTTTAATGTGATTCATAACTCTGAGGTCGGTGTAGATGGATTTAGGTGACCGTCATCATATCAGCGTATCATGTTGGGATTAGATAGTGTCAGTGTGTGTGTGTGTGTGTGTGTGTGTGTGTGTGTGTGTGTGTGTGTGTGTGTGTGTGTGTGGTGTTCTCACCAGCCCATACGCAGTGCTTCTTTCATGCTCTTCTGTAACATCAGCCACATATGCAAATATCACAGAAAATGTAACAGAGAAAAGTCCAGATACTGACATCAGAGCAAAGAACCACCTGATGAAGAGAGACAGATATACACAAACATCACTTATGCATGTAAGAATGTTGAATCAATCAATCAAGTTAATTTCAACAACAGAATCATCAGCAGGTCTAACACAGCAGAGCACAAACTATAAAACAATCATAGTCCGTCTGTGAATCAATGCACTTCCTCAGAGGATTAGAGGGTCGCCTCTCATGAGTGCAGTGACACAGCTGGAGATTTGGTCTCTTGAGAGTCATGTGATAGAGCTCTCACACGCTCACTCACTCACTCACTCACGCGCTCACACACACGCTCACGCTCAAACGCACATGCACACTCTCACACTCGCGCACTCTCACACACTCGCGCTCTCGCTCGCTCACACTCGCACTCACGCACACTCACGCACTCACGCTCAAACGCACATGCACACTCTCGCACACTCGCACTCGCGTACACTCACACTCACGCACACTCGCACTCTCACACACTCACACTCTCACACACTCGCGCTCTCGCTCACTCACGCTCTCACTCGCACTCACACACTCGCGCGCTCACGCTCTCACTTGCACGCACACTCACACACACTCATATGCGCTCACGCTCAAACGCACACACACTTACACACTCACGCTCAAACGCACACGCACACTCACGCTGAAACGCACACGCACGCTCTCGCACACTCTCACGCTCTCTCGCTCACGCTCTCGCGCACACTCACTCTCACGCTCTCACTTGCACGCACACACACTCATGCTCTCGCACGCACACGCGCGCTCACACTCACGCTCAAACGCTCACACTCTCGCTCACTCTCGCTCACACTCTCGCTCACACTCTCGCACGCACTCACGAACACTCACGCTCACACACACGCACTCACGAACACTCACGCTCAAACGCTCAAACGCTCACACTCTCGCTCACACTCTCGCTCACACTCTCGCTCACACTCTCGCTCACACTCTCGCTCACACTCTCACTCTCTCACACGCACTCACGCTCACACACACGCACTCACGAACACTCACGCTCAAACGTACATGCACGCTCACACACTCACGCCACTCGCTCGCGCACACACCACGCGCCGCTCGCACGCTCGGCCTCGCGCCGCTCACACTGCGACGCACACTCACTCACGCTCACTCACCCACCCTCACTCACGCTCACTCACGCTCACTTGCACGCACTCACGCTCACTTGCACGCACTCACACGCACCCACGCTCAAATGCACACACACTTACACACACTCACGCTCAAACGCACACTCGTGCTCTCACTCATGCACTCTCACTCACGCTCAAACGCACGCTCGCACACACTTATACACACTCGCGCTCAAACGCACACGCACGCTCACACTCGCGCACACTCGCTCACGCTCACGCTCTCACTCTCTCACGCTCAAACGCACACTCGCTCAAACGCACACTCGCGCACTCTCGCTCGCGCACTCTCGCACTCTCGCTCGCGCACTCTCGCTCGCGCACACACTCACAAGCGCTCACGCTCAAACGCACACACACTTACACACACACTCAAACGCACACGCTCGCTCAAACACTCACACCATACCATAGGGCTGATCCTCATCAGTGGGATGGGAGCACAGGTGAAGAACACAGTGAGCAGCAGGAAGCTTTCTCTTTCTTTTTTTTTTTACTCAAGCTCTCGCTCGCTCGCTCACGCTCACACTCGCTCACGCTCACACTCGCTCAAACACTCACACAAACGCGCTCACGCTCAAACGCACATTTACACTCACTCAAACACTCACACCGTACCATGGGCTGATCCTCATCAGTGGGATGGGAGCGCAGGTGAAGAACACAGTGAGCAGCAGGAAGCTCTTTCTGCCCCAAACATCAGACAAGGCTCCGATCAGAGGAGCGCTCATGAACGACAGCAAACCCTGCAAACACACTCCAGTTACGAATCAGCTCTCAATGAACAGCAAGAAAAACAGGACGGTTAACGTTTAGCCCATATTGACAGAGGACCGTCACACAATATAACTACAGTCAACACAAATGTGATGCGAAATGCCAGTCCAGTGTAAAGCCACTGACCTTGACGCCCTGAATGAGTCCGTTCATGAGGAAGGTGTGCTGGGGAAATGTTTCATGCAGGACCTGGAACCAAGAAAGCATTAGAGAACTGCATACGTGCATTTAAGCTATGAAATATCCTTTATCATAGTGCAACTTCCTTACCATGGTTTTATTATTAATTGCAATATATTTTTAAAAATTAGGTGTGTGTTATTTATCGATGGATGCTTTAAATGTGCCATGTGTTCCTCTTTCCTTCCCATGGACCCGGGCACAACATCATCCCTATTGAATAAACTATTATAATCTCTCACACACTCACACACACACACACACACACACACACACATGTCCTTCACAGACTCACCGTCAGCATGGGCGTGGTCAGCAGACCCCAGGAGAAGAACTCCAGGAAGATCACCACCACAGCATGGGCCACCCTCGCCCGGCCGACGCTGCGCTGCTGCACACACACACACACACACACACACACACACACACACACACACACACACACACACACACACACCAAGACAACATGTAACACACACACCTGCCACTCAGAGTTACATCAACATCAGCCGGACAGATCAGGATGAGTGTGTGTGTCTAACAGAGTCAATCACTGAGATCATCAATCAGATCAGACTCACATTATGAGTGTGTGTGTGTGTGTGTGTGTGTGTGTAATGTGTAGTGTGTGTGTGAAAGTGTGTGTGTGTGAGAAAAAGTGTGTGTGTGAGTGTGTGTGTGTGTGTGTGAGTAGTGTGTAGTGAGTGTGTGTGAGTAAAGTGTGTGTGAATATAAGTGTGTGTGAGTGAGTGTGTGTGTGATAAAAAGTGTGTGTGTATATATAAGTGTATGTGTGTGTGTGTGTGTGTGTGTGTGTAAAAAGTGTGTGTGTATGTATAAGTGTATGTGTGTGTGTGTGTGTGTATGTATAAGTGTATGTGTGTGTGTGTGTATGTATAAGTGTATGTGTGAGGAAATAGTGTGAGTGTGTAAAATCCAGAACATTAATCAGTCGTTGTAGATGGATCTGAGTCACGTGACAGACCCAAACACACAGACCCGCTCCGTCCATCATCATCATCAGGAAAGCACCGTGTGTAAAGCGCCGTGACGTCACTCACCCTGATGTGTTTGATCAGCATGATGTGTTCCGTCCGACTCTCACATTCCGCGCGAGATCTCAATCATCCTGACCGGTTTAATCGATCGAGCTCTCGTTAACGCGCTTTTCTATCACTTTCTAACATCAACATTCCTGAGCATCAACTTCCGGCTTCCGGCGCCGCGCGTCCCTTCTGAGGCAACTTCAAAATAAAAGTTTTTAAATATTGAAACTAAACCGTAAATCTGAAAGTAGGCGCAAATATCGAGCCTTCATTCACAATATTAATTAGTGCCTGGACGTGCAAAGGGAGTCTAAATTCCGCTACATAAGAAAAAAAAAATTATTATGACATAAATATTATTTTTTCTTTTTATGTCAAATGACTTTTTACGTCAAAATTTCGATTTTTTTTTATATAATAAAAATAATTTCGACTATTATATTTATATTTTATGTCATTATGATGAAACAAGACAGCTTTTCAAATTTCAATTTGTTCTTTGCGTTTTGAATTGACTTTATTTTGGTAAACCGACTAAGATTAATTTTTTTTTTCTTTTATCCGACATGATTAAAATGCAACCGATCGAAAATAAACGTATTTATTGAGAAAATAATGTCCCTTTTTAAACTTTTTTTGTCTCGTGTCGGTTTGATTGTATTGAGGCGCGCTCACGTCAGCTCGTGCCCGCGCTGTGCAGTCGCCACGCGCTCTCGAGTTTGTTTGTAAGAAGCCAAAACGGTGAAGCGCGACAGAGGCATGAGTATGCAATGAAAACCGGGAAAACAGTGAGGTGTGTATGTTTGAACTGTGTGTGTGTGTGTGTGTGTGTGTGTGTGTGTGTGTGTGTGTGTGAGAGAGAGAGAGAGAGAGAGAGAGAGAGAGAGAGAGAGAGAGAGAGAGAGAGAGAGAGAGAGAGAGAGAGAGAGAGAGGTGTGCGCGCGTGTGTTTACATTGTGTGTTGTTGGAGCAGAAGCAGATTTTCCCACTTCATTCCCAACCTTCTTAAGTTAATGCAATGCCTCATAAATGGATTTACTGATTCTTATGAACACAAGCACAAAAACACATACTTTAAAGTAGAAGTGCATAAAAAACACACGGTACACGTCCAAAATCGCGATTATACCGCGGTAAACAATTTATATTATTTATTATTATTGAATTAATTGTTTTTCTCTAAGTTGAACTTCCCTAGCTGATCTTAATGTGGACATGAACTAACAATGAACAGCTGTATTTTTATTGTATTTTTATTTTACAGCTGTGATTAATATCGTTGGCAAAAATGAATAAATGTTGTAACCAATGCATTGCTCACTATTAGTAAATGCATTAACTAACGTTAACTGTAAAGTGTGTCTGATGTCTTCGAGCAGGACGACCATCAGCGAGTGCTTTGACTGGAGCAGAGGATCGGCGAGTGATTTGATTGGAGCAGAGGATTGGCGAGTGATTGGCGAATGATTTGATTGGAGCAGAGGATTGGCGAGTGATTTGACTGGAGCAGAGGATCGGCGAGTGATTTGATTGGAGCAGAGGATTGGCGAGTGATTGGCGAATGATTTGATTGGAGCAGAGGATCGGCGAGTGATTTGACTGGAGCAGATGATCGTGTAGGCGAGCAGAGGAGTGATGATTTGATTGGAGCAGAGGATCGCCGAGTGATTTGACTGGAGCAGAGGATCGAGTGATTTGACTGGAGCAGAGGATCGGCGAGTGATTTGATTGGAGCAGAGGATTGGCGAGTGATTGGCGAATGATTTGATTGGAGCAGAGGATCGGCGAGTGATTTGACTGGAGCAGATGATCGGCGAGTGATCGCGATTGGAGCAGAGGATCGCCGAGTGATTTGACTGGAGCAGAGGATCGGCGAGTGATTTGACTGGAGCAGAGGATCGGCGAGTGATTTGATTGGAGCAGAGGATCGCGAGTGATTTGACTGGAGCAGAGGATCGGCGAGTGATTTGACTGGAGCAGAGGATCGGCGAGTGATTTGATTGGAGCAGAGGATCGGCGAGTGATTTGACTGGAGCAGAGGATTGGCGAGTGATTTGACTGGAGCAGAGGATTGGCGAGTGATTTGATTGGAGCAGAGGATTGGCGAGTGATTGGCGAGTGATTTGATTGGAGCAGAGGATTGGCGAGTGATTTGACTGGAGCAGAGGATCGGCGAGTGATTTGATTGGAGCAGAGGATCGGAAAGTGAGTGATTTGATTTTGGAGCAGAGGATCGCGAGTGATTTGATTGGAGCAGAGGATCGTGAGTGATTTGACTGGAGCAGAGGATCGTGAGTGATTTGATTGGAGCAGAGGATCGCGAGTGATTTGATTGGAGCAGAGGATCGCGAGTGATTTGATTGGAGCAGAGGATCGCGAGTGATTTGACTGGAGCAGAGGATCGGCGAGTGATTTGATTGGAGCAGAGGATCGGCGAGTGATTTGACTGGAGCAGAGGATCGGCGAGTGATTTGATTGGAGCAGAGGATCGGCGAGTGATTTGATTGGAGCAGAGGATCGCGAGTGATTTGATTGGAGCAGAGGATCGGCGAGTGATTTGATTGGAGCAGAGGATCGCGAGTGATTTGACTGGAGCAGATGATCGGCGAGTGATTTGACTGGAGCAGAGGATCGGCGAGTGATTTGATTGGAGCAGAGGATCGGCGAGTGATTTGACTGGAGCAGAGGATCGAGTGAGTGATTTGACTGGAGCAGAGGATCGCGAGTGATTTGACTGGAGCAGATGATCGCGAGTGATTTGACTGGAGCAGATGATCGGCGAGTGATTTGACTGGAGCAGAGGATCGGCGAGTGATTTGACTGGAGCAGAGGATCGGCGAGTGATTTGACTGGAGCAGAGGATCGGCGAGTGATTTGACTGGAGCAGAGGATCGGCGAGTGATTTGACTGGAGCAGAGGATCGGCGAGTGATTTGACTGGAGCAGAGGATCGACGAGTGATTTGACTGGAGCAGAGGATCGGCGAGTGATTTGACTGGAGCAGAGGATCGGCGAGTGATTGGCGAGTGATTTGATTGGAGCAGATGATCATCGAGTGATTTGATTGGAGCAGAGGATCGATTGGCGAGTGATCGGCGAGCGATTTGATTGGAGCAGATGATCGGCGAGTGATTTGACTGGAGCAGAGGATCGCGAGTGATTTGATTGGAGCAGATGATCGGCGAGTGATTTGATTGGAGCAGAGGATCGGCGAGCGATTTGATTGGAGCAGAGGATCGGCGAGTGATTTGATTGGAGCAGATGATCGGCGGCGATTTGATTGGAGCAGAGGATCGCGAAGCGATTTGATTGGAGCAGAGGATCGCGAGTGATTTGATTGGAGCAGATGATCGAGTGATTTGATTGGAGCAGAGGATCGGCGGGCGAGTGATTTGACTGGAGCAGATGATCGGCGAGTGATTTGATTGGAGCAGAGGATCGACGAGTGATTTGATTGGAGCAGAGGATCGGCGAGTGATTTGACTGGAGCAGAGGATCGGCGAGTGATTTGATTGGAGCAGATGATCGGCGAGTGATTTGATTGGAGCAGAGGATCGGCCGGCGAGTGATTTGACTGGAGCAGATGATCGAGTGATTTGATTGGAGCAGAGGATCGGCGAGTGATTTGATTGGAGCAGATGATCGTGAGTGATTTGACTGGAGCAGAGGATCGGGCGAGTGATTTGACTGGAGCAGAGGATCGAGTGATTTGACTGGAGCAGAGGATCGGCGAAGTGATTTGACTGGAGCAGAGGATCGAGTGATTTGACTGGAGCAGAGGATCGGCGAGTGATTTGACTGGAGCAGAGGATCGGCGAGTGATTTGACTGGAGCAGAGGATTGGCGAGTGATTTGATTGGAGCAGAGGATTGGCGAGTGATTGGCGAGTGATTTGACTGGAGCAGATGGAGG
>CM031950.1:17861515-17866515 GCA_018749465.1 Paracanthobrama guichenoti
CTGTTCAGTGTTCGATTAAATACTCGTGTTTGACTCGACTAACGTGTCCATTTATTGTGACGTGTGCATTTGAACAGGAAGAACTCTCTCCTGCTGAAACACACTCAGTGTGTGTGTAAGCTCACAGAACAGCCCGTCATTGAGTGTGTGTGATGGGAGGAGCCGTGTGTGTGTGTGTGTGTGTGTGAGTGAGCCCAACAGAGCACTGGTTCATGAGCCGCTCTCTGAATGACCCGTTCACACGCAGGATAAACATCTCATGAGCTCAAGCTTTACTGTGAGTATACACCTCTCATTTCATCAGCAGATGATTTAAAACACCTTTAACTATTAAATATAACATTGCTCATGCAGTGCTTTTATGCGAGTATTTCTGTCTGGTTTTCTAAAGATTCTTAAATCAAGACACGTTTACAGGAGACGAGAAATGACTGAAGATATTAAGTCTGAGAAATGAATCAAAATGAAGTGAGTTTGAGCTTAAAATCTGCCAATAAGGTCAGAAAAAGAATATCGTTTCCCCTTTGAATTGAACTGATATTTTTCTAGTTTTGAGCATGAGCTCACTTAATTTTTTTTTTTTTTTTTTTCAGTAAATAATATTTTAATTTGGCACACTGATAGAGGACTGGCCCAACATTATCTACACCAATTTTGGAGTCTCTAACTCAGTCCCTCTAGCGCCACCACCTGTCCAAAGTTTGACTTGCGTTTGTGCTGAACTGTAAGGGCCAATTTTCCCGCCACTTTTTGAACTCAACCTAGGCGGTTTATCCAACTTGCACAAAAATGTAACCAGATCATCTTCAGACAATGCCAACAAAACTGTTTGAATAACACGCAAACAAAGTTTACGCAGCGCTTGAAAAAATGGATGTAAGGCTCCGCAACGCTTTATCGAATTCTGACCAAACTTGATGCATGTCAAGTTCATCAAGCCGGAGATACGAAAAAAGGCTATTTTTGCTTATAACTTCTGAACAGTTAGCCCAAAAAATCATGAAAAGTGGTCTCGTTAGATTCAGAGTCGAATGGTATCCAATTTTCCCATGTTGGCCATTTTGAATTTTGCAATAAAATGCGGTATTTTATGAACGCATTCGCGTATCATTACGAAACTCGGTAGGGGTCATCTGCGCGATGCCCTGAAAGAGCCTGAGAAGTTTTGAGCCAGCGCCATCTAGTGGTAAAATCAAATTTTCACATGCTTTGGATTTAGTTGACTAATGTTAACGGGTCATCTCCTTAGATTCCTGAATCCTTGCAGAGTCCAACGATACCAAACATGCTAGGTTTCGCTTTATGGTTTGTTCAACGTTGTGATTTAGCGTTTAAAGAACTTTAGCGGATATCTTCGAAACCGTTAGTGCGATCGAGACGAAACCACCGTAGGAAAAACAGAATCATAGAGGGTTGACTAAAAAGATGGAGGCCAAATGTCAAAATTTTGATAGTAAGGCCGTGTCCACCAAAGCATTTTTTCACGGGGCTGGCTGGCGTATTCAATTGTTTTCAACTGGAGCGCTGCGTTTTTAGAACGCCATGAGAGTAACGAGGCGCTGAGCGTTCAGCGTTTTTTACTGGTTGCTGAGATTTGAAGAATGTTCAACTTTGATTAAAACGCATTGCTCATCACTGTCCCTTTTCACCCAGCTGACCAATCACAGTGGAGGAGGGGCGGGACAAATACAACACCGACCAACCGCCACATTCGGCTTGTACAATGTCAACAGATGAAAACAACAAGCATAATAACAGAACAAAATAATTTAAAACAAGAGCCAGAGCAAATACTTTACATTGTATCTGCATTTTTATATAGAATCAATACAGAAACAAACTACCTGTGAAAATGAGATACTAGTAACACTCCGCGGTTATTCCAGATCATAACAAACAAAGAGTCGAAAGAAACATTGCGCTAACAAAACGCTCTCAAGCGCTCACAGCAACGCGTTTTCAGCTGGCTAAGAACGCTTTGGTGGACACGCGACCTAAGTGTAAAAATAATGCAATCAAAGTCGGTTGTGGGTCATTTTTTTATATGCTCATAAATACAAATGTCTATAAGTCCTAAACGAAATGAGCCCAATTAAAACCACATTTTACATGCTTGTGCATGGGCGCACTCTGAGGACACACAAAAAGTGATGGGACTGTGCCACTTAGTGGCGCTATAATTGAACAAAACATGAAATTGGCTCTATACAACTCAATGTATTTATGGGTTTTCAACCTTTTTGCTTAAAATGATCTCCAAATGTCTTTACTCATTGTTGCAGTTGGTCTGCGGCTGCGTCTGATAACTTCTGCTAGCAGATATATTTATATATTAGTTTTAGTTATTTTAGTATTTCAACTTAAACGCAACAAAAATGAGAAATGCTGAGCATCTAGCTGAAATAAAATGTTTCAAATGTTATTTTAGCTAAAATTATTTTGCTTCAACACTGAAAAAAAGTTGCTGCATTAAATTTAAGTACACTCAACTTGAATGTTTAAGTCATTTCAACTTAAATTACATTAAACCGACTTAAAATGAGTTGAATCTTGTACAACATAAGTTGAAAATGGCTTAACTTGTTTTGATGAGTTAAAGCAATGTAAAAACATATGTTGTCATATTTTGTTATATAATTTTTTACAGCGAAGTAACATGGTTGTAGTTTTACGATAATAATCCTGTTGCACTGTAGAAAATATTTTTTGAAGTTGCAAATAAAGATTATTGGAGTACATTTTACAAGAGAATATATTTCAGTCTTTCTACTTCTAAATTCCATGGTACTTGATGTTTTATTTGCGAAATGAAGCAAAAAAAACCCAACGAAAATGTCCAGATTTATCTTCATGTTTATAATTAGCGGTGGTTAAATTTGTTTATTGCTGATGTGTCTCATTGAAAGTGCTCAACAAAATAATAATTTTTTGTGATTTCATGTGCACTTGAATTATCAAGAAAAGATGCGTTCTGAACCAAAGCAACGGATGAAGTCACATGACGCTGATACGGTTCTTACTGTCCTCACAAGTCCGGATTGTTAGAGCAGGATTGAGTCAGCGGTCAGTCATGCTGAAGAGAGCCCACCGGCCGGTCGCCGCTGCGCTGCTGGCGTTCTGCTTCGCTCTGCTGCTGTACCGCCTGTCCTGCGGGACTCGATCCTCACAAGGTCAGAGGTCAGAGAGGCCATACGAGACTCTCCTGCAGCAGCACGAGCAGCAGTATCTGCTATACACCGCCAACCTCACCAAACAGATCTGCCAGCTGAAAAAAGAGCTGCAGGAGCGGTCAGTGAACCTCCCACCGGACCATGAGGAGAAAAGCCATTCGGAGCTGGAGGAGTTCATGCGGGACCAGCTGAGACGGGCCGAGAGCGGCTCAGGAGGTCAGCAGCAGAACGAGTTTGCAGTGCTGCCGTTCGACAGCTTCACCCTCCACAGGGTCTATCAGCTGGAGCCCGGCCTCACGCGACAGCCCGTGGAAACAGCAGCGCTCCGCCGGGACCGCAGGAACGAGCTGAACGGAGCACTAGAGGCAGCGCTGCATCTGCTGAACCAACCGCAGGCCGGAGACTCGGGGCACCGCAGGGCCTACTCACCAAAACACTTCTGTGAAGGTCAGATCACTCAAAACGCTTCTGCACAGAAACATTATTCATACATCATTCATGGAACCTTTTTATAAAGAGAATGTGCGTTTGAACATTTGTAGAAAAGCACGTGTCTGATAGGTTACAGGTTGTTTCTCTGTAATGGCAGGGATCTTCCGCACAGAGAAGGACAAAGGAACATTATATGATCTCACCTTCAGAGAAAACAGCGTTCCAGACTTCAGGAGGCTGGTCTTCTTCCGTCCATTCGCTCCACTGATGAAAGTCAGAGAGGAGTTCATGGACGCGTCTCAGATCCTCATCAACATCATCCTGCCGCTGGCCGAGAGACTGGACGCCTTCAGACAGTTCCTGCAGCGCTTCAGGTGACACACTCCTCTCTTTCCTTCGGCCTGTCAGTGAATCTGTGTTTCATTCGTCTCCTTTTGTCTCAGTGAAGTCTGTGCTGGTCAGGACGGGAGGACGCATCTCACTGTGGTGGTGTTCGGCTCAAAGATCGAGGAAGTCAAAGGAATTCTGGACGTGATGTCAAGGTAGAATAAACATCTTTACACAAATGAAAAATTAATGCAATACATACCAAATGAACTCTCACTGCATCACAACAACAAGGAATGGAAGGCATGTATGTGGCATTTCTGCCTCATTACAAATTATGACTGTCAAAATTATGTCATACTGTCATATTTATCACATGAAAAGTCGAAATTATAAGATGACATTATAACACTAAAATGCCATTAATTATAACTTAAATCATAATTTTGACTTTTATAGTATTTCTTAATTATAACTGTTTAAGATGAAAATTATGACATAAAAAAGTTGAAATGATGGGTCATATTTATCAAATGAAAAGTCAAAATGATGAAATTATGACTTGAGACAAAACTATGATAGACAGAATAACGGCATTATAACTTAAATTATAATTATGACAAAAGTTTAAATTATGACAGTCATATTTATGAGATGAAAAGTTGAAATGACGACATATATTTTTGACTTTTATAGTATTTCATAATTATGACTAAGATGAAAATGATGACATAAAAAGTTATATTTATCAGATGAAAAGTTGAAATCATGAAAGTTTGACTTTTTTTTTTTGACAAAATTATGACATACTAAAATGAAATTACGACTTAGCCTAAACTATGACATGAAAAGCTGAAATTATGAAATTCTATAAAAAGTAAAATTTGACATGCTAAAATGAAATTATGACAGTCAGTTATGACACAAAAGTCATAAATATGGCATACATTTCAAAATTATGATATGCTAAGACAAAATAATGAGATGTAGTCAGCTAAGTTGATACTATGACTTATGTCTTAATTATGACAAAACTTTGTAATTATGACATTCATGACGTGTCATATTTAT